>CM046880.1:551788083-552077631 GCA_025667525.1 Glebionis coronaria
TGCGAACACCACTGCAGCAAGTTCCAGGTCATGCGTAGGATAGTTTTCTTCATAGGGCTTAAGCTGCCGTGAAGCATACGCGATCACTTTCCCATGTTGCATGAGAACACAGCCCAGCCCCTTCCCCGATGCATCGCTATAGATCTGAAATCCACCTGTACCAGATGGGAGAGTAAGAATAGGTGCAGATACTAACTTCTGCTTTAGGTCTTCGAAGCTCTTCTCTCGTTCTTCCGTCCAGACGAATTTCTCTCCTTTTCGCATCAGTTTGGTGAGAGGTAGTGCCAAGCGGGAAAAAATTCTCCACGAATCTGCGATAATATCCAGCTAAGCCCAAGAAACTACGGACTTCAGTCGCTGACGTTGGTCTTGGCCATTTAGTGATAGCCTCAACCTTCGCTGGGTCCATAGTGATCCCTTCTGCTGATACAATGTGACCTAAGAATGCCACCTTGTTTAACCAGAACTCACACTTGGAGAATTTCACATACAGCTGCTTCTGACGAAGAATCTGTAGTACCGTACGGAGATGGTCTTCGTGTTCCTCCGTGGACTTTGAGAAAATCAGGATGTCATCGATGAATACAATGACAAATTTATCAAGGAATTCATGGAAGATTCTGTTCATCATATCCATGAATACTGTTGGAGCATTAGTCAGGCCGAATGGCATGACCACAAACTCATAATGGCCATAGCGGGTACGAAAAGCAGTCTTGGCAATGTCCTGCTCTTTAACCCTTAGCTGATGGTAGCCTGGCCTTAGATCGATCTTTGAGAAGTGTTTGGCTCCTTGAAGTTGGTCAAACAGATCATCTATACGTGGCAGTGGATATCTATTGCGGATGGTAATCTTATTAAGTTCACGGTAGTCAATGCAAAGTCGCATGCTGTCGTCCTTCTTCTTAACGAACAAGACCGGTGCGCCCCATGGAGATGCGCTTGGTCTAATGAACCCTCGCTCAAGAAGTTCCTGCAGTTGGTCCTTCAGTTCTTTTAGCTCTATGGGAGCCATACGATACGGAGCCTTAGAGATTGGCTCGGCTCCTGGAACAAGGTCGATGTTGAACTCCACTTCTCGTGCAGGTGGTATGCCTGGAAGTTCAGCTGGGAAGACGTCTTCAAATTCCGAAACTACTGGTT
This sequence comes from Glebionis coronaria, assembly GCA_025667525.1. Classification (NCBI taxonomy): domain Eukaryota; kingdom Viridiplantae; phylum Streptophyta; class Magnoliopsida; order Asterales; family Asteraceae; genus Glebionis; species Glebionis coronaria. Next base: position 551,789,227 of record CM046880.1, read on the forward strand.
GATCCTGAATCGATGGGGATTCAGCATCCATGTCGTGAACCGTAGCTAGATAACCCTCACAGCCATGTGACAGTAATGCACGTGCTTGCAAGGTAGATATGACTTGTACAGACCGTCCGGGTATGAACCCGTTATGAATGTACTCTGGTGCATTAGTGTCGCCGAAGAACACCCGATATGAGTGGCAGTCTATGGTAGCATGGTGCTTGGATAGCCAGTCCATGCCGAGACTCATATCGAACTCAATCATGTCTAGGGGAAGTGCATCTACTGCACGAACTTTATCGTCAAACTCTAGAGGAAGACTCTTGTATACATGAGTTATTAATACAGAGTCCCTCAAAGGCGTGGAAATGGTAAGCCTATTTTCTAATGGCAAGGGAAGCGTCCTGATGTTCTTAGCATATGTAGTGGAAATAACTGAATGAGTGGCACCCGTGTCGAAAAGAACACATGCAGCTTGGCCGTACATATACAAAATTCCAGTAATGGTACCTGTAGATTTGTTTGCCTGATCACGAGATGTCGTGTAGACACGCCCAGTGGTAGGAGGCGGCTTAGTATCAGCATGACCCGAAGTACCCTCCATTTCACCCTTACGGCAATCTCTCATACGATGGCCAGGGAGGCCGCACTTGTAGCACGCGTCGGAATCACGACGACATGGGCCAGGGTGTCTGCGATGGCAAGTGCTGCAAAGAGGATGAGTGAATCCTCCAGCAGGAGTCCTTGCTTGCTGAGGGCCTGCTGATGACAAAATGTGTTAAAAATAAAGTATATGCACGAGTATAAGACATATGCATCATAAGATGTTCACCAGTGTTAGCTGAACGGTTAGGCTGCGAACCCCTGTGGTTCTGGTCCTTCCCGTTACCGTGGTTCCTGGTAGAGATTAATATAGTGTCAGCATGAGAGATATAACATGAAATCATAAGAAGATGCGTAAATAGTAGGACCTGCTGTTGTTGGAGTGTCCAGCGTTGTTACGGTAATTATCATTACCGCTACGCCTTTCCACAACAGAACGGTCGTTAGTGTGACCGTTTCCTTTGGGCTGATGAGGCTGCTGCTGAGTAGCCGGCTGAGACCGGTCCCCAGTTTTCTGCCTGGAAGATACAGTTTAAGAGATGATTATTGAACATAAAATGATAGGATGCGGTTTGGTTACTGTTTGAATACGAAATGTTTACCTCTTGTCGGGTCTTTTAGCTTCCCCGAACTCATCTCGTTCCTGCAACATCTCTAGCTTCCTTGCTGCGTCGGCCACTTGTGCTACTGTATTGAACGTAGCACATACCAGATTGTTCGCGACTGAGGTGCGAAGTGCCCACCTAAAGTGGTGTGCCTGCTCCTCAGGAGTACCAGCTGCTGCTCCCAAAAAACCAGCTAAGCGAAGAAAGCGCTGCATGAATTCGTTGCTATTCTCGCCCGCTCTCTGACGTATCCCATGGTACTCTCGCTTGAGCTTATCCTGCTCTGCCTTGGGAAAGAACTGCTCCATCACTCTCTCCTTGAATTGGGCCCATGTCAAACCAGCGACCCAATCATCACCTCCTTCCGACTGCGTCAAGGCTAGCCACCAGTTGAGTACATCGCCTTCAAACCGGTAGCATGCCAATCTCGCCTTGAATGCGGGGTCACATCCCATAGCATTGAAAATCTTCTCGATATGAGTCAACCAGCTTTCAGCATCGCTGGGGCTATCTGTCTTCTCAAAAGCTCGAGGGCGGAGCTTGTTGAATCTCTCCAGCCATACTGCTAATGTCATTGGAGGAGGAGGAGGAGGTGGCTGATTGTTGGCAGCTTGAACTTCAGCACGGATGTCATTCCTCAGTTGAGGAAGCAAGGCTTGCATGGCAGCCTGAATTGCAGCATTGAGCTGCTCTTGCTCGCGTGTGAGAACCATCTGACAGTATAACATAAAACATATGATTAACAGTTCAAAACATAAAATATAAGTTATATATATACATGAAAAAAAATTTATACCAAAAATTTCACGAGTAAAATTTTATGCAAGAAAATTTTTGTAAGAATGTTTGATGCAGTTTTATGAAAACTTTTGATGCTCGAGAGTGAACGCCTCTGGTCAGTTCACTCAAAACAAAAGACATATCGAGGGGACGCCTATGGGTCGGTCCCAAATCTAAAAGTTTCGATAAAACACATGCGACTAAATAGGGTCAGTCCTGTACCAACCATTACTTAGTCAAAAACCCTGTAACAATGACATGTATATGTATGCTTAAAATGATGAATGCTTGAAAACAACTGTCAGTTCTAGGAAGACCGTAGTGAATACCCACTAATCACAGGTCATATTTGAGAGCCTACAGGTCGAAACCTTGGCTCTGATACCATAATTGTAACACCCCATTTTGGAAATGGAATCTTACGCATAATCATGACGTGTCATCAAAGCATACAAGGATAAATGTCTAAGCATTATTTGACCATAAAAGGGAAATACCGGAATCAAACATCGGTAACCCCAAAGTAGAGCTCATCACACACAAACATAAATACTGTAAAAGGAAAGGACGAAACAATGTCCATAGCAACTGTATTAAAGTATAGGAAATGCATAAAGTAAAGAAAGACAGTAAAGCTTCCAATCCATATGCACGTACGTTTGAGATCTACGAGCGTCCCTGAGTACCTGTCGTTTTGGGAACATGAAAAGGAAAACGGCTGAGCAAGACGCTCAGTGCACGGATGTACAATATAGCATGAAATAGGATAAGCATGTAACATATAACAGCGGAAGACTACGTTCTGAGTAAACTGGTTAAGTATTAAGAAAACTGGTTTTATAGTTTGAAAAGCCTTATGTTTATCTTATGAAAACTGTTTTAACATAAATATACCATAGCCTATATAGGTCATGAAAAGGTCACGTGCATGAATACTTGGAGGGGTGACCTCATCATGCTGATTAGAGGGGATGCCTCTAATTAATATACTAGTTTGGGTAGGAGGGATCAACTCCTTGTGAAGGATGCAAGGCACACACCACATTCACCATGAAATACTGAATAAAACATGTAACTAGGATGCACCCATACGCCCCACATGATATAATAATATGGCCAAAACTGAAAGGGACGCCACGAGCAATCACTCCGCCGTGGGGAAGTCATAACATTGGTGCCTCCAATGTTATGGTTATGGTACCTCCATAACTAGGTGAAACTGGTCATGCTTGTATATGGCTATAGATTATGCTAATTAAACATAAGCAGTTCAAAACAATAAAACAAATACTGGGGAAAACAGTTGGCTGCATACGGGGAAATCCTAATAAGGAAAGAATGTCCATACTGAAAGGACGGGAATCCGTACCTCAAGTCCAGTGAATGAACGGAAGAAAGACTCCTACTTTTGGATCACTAAAGCTACATGAATACACACGTGTATAAGTATCGATTCACTGATTACGTACTAGGTTTTATGTCTCGTCTTAGCTTACTTTGTATGTTTTAGGTCATGGTTTACTGTTTAAAGCCTTAAACTGTGTTTATCTTGTATTCTGATTAATCTGTTTAAGTATTACTGGTATTTCATGTATTATTATACTTACTGTGTAATAATAAGTAACTTTCCAAAAATAGCAGGTTTCCAAAAATAGAAAGTTTCCAAAAATAGAAAGTTTCCAAAAATAGAAAGTTTCCAAAAATAGAAAGTTACCAAAAATAGAAAGTTTCCAAAAATAGAAAGTTTCCAAAAATAGAAAGTTTCCAAAAATAGAAAGTTTCCAAAAATAGAAAGTTTCCAAAAATAGAAAGTTTCCTAAAATAGAATTTACTGCTTAAAATAGATTAGTTTCTAAAAATAGAAAGTTTCCAAAAATAGATCAGCTGCCTTAATTAAATAAGTTTCCATATATAGAAAGTTTCCATGATTAGATTAGCTGCCTGAAATAGATAGATTTCCATATATAGAAGGTTTCCATTAATAGATTAGTTGCCTTATTTAATTAAGTTTCTATAAATAGAAGTTTCCATAATTAGAATTAAGCTGGTTACATAAGCTAACATATAAGTCTAAGTGTTTATAAGCTTATTTCTTAAGTCATATGATATAGTGTATAGTTTAATTATTATTACATGTATTTTAATTAAACTATAGGTTAAGCATTTTAATTAAAGTATAACATGTTTTAATTAAAATGGAATAAAATACTTAGGTTAAAATGTGTATTATTATTATTAATAACATAACCTAAGTCATGTCTAAATTAATTAATTATTGGCATGTTTTAAATAATTAATTAATTATAACTTATAACATAAAATACTTAGGTTAAATTAATATCATGCTAAATTAATAATTAAAATAACCTAAGTCATGATTTAATTAATATCTCATGTTATTAATTAATTTATATCCTAAGTTCATAATTCATAAAATTAACATGTAGCATAAATCATGATTTAACCAACGAACCATGAATCGGGCATGAACTCGACACCGTACCCCGAGCCAAACTCGGGGTACTTGTGCCCCCTTGCAGCCGTGGGTCCCACATGCACCAACCAAGACCAACAATGGTCTTGGTGGTGGCGGCTAAAAGCAAACCGAACCCCCCCTCGGGTTGGTTCTGCTAGGCGGCCAAAACAACCACCCTTTTATATCATCCTTTGATTTTAATTTACCCCAAAACATGTTAGATCAATGTTTAATTATCATGTTTTAATAAGAATATTAATGACATGTTCATGAAAATAATCAAAGATTAAAAAGAATTAAAAAGAAAGGTTTAGAATGATATACCAATACGTAGCTTGAAAGGGGATGAACAAACACGGTTTCTAGCACTTGTTTTTAATGTCAAAAATCAACAACACCCTCCTATGGTGTTGTTATGGGTGGCGGCACAAGGAGGAACAAGGAGGAGAAGGAGAAAAATCTTTTAGGGTTTTATGTTTATTTTCTTGAAAGTGAAAAATGAAAGTAGTTTTTACCCTTTACCCCCCTTTCATGTAAACTTGATGGGCTTAGCCCATTTCTTGATTGTGTGCCGTGGGTATGGGGGCCCCACATGGGGTACCCGTACCTTTTCTCGTGTCCCGATGTTTCGTGTTCGTTCGTGGTTAAACGTGTTCGTGTTTAAAGTGTTTCTGTTTATTTTATCATGTAGTTTATCGTAATCTTAACGCTCGTAACTATATTATATGTATTTACGTAATTATTTTAGTTCGTATTTTAAATGGTGATCATGATTTAATTATGTTCACGTGACATATTTATTAACTGTTTATCATGAGTTCGTACGTAATCGATACTTATCATGTCATACACGTATGCACTTGCTTGATTATTAGCACATGAATGTGATCAATACTAAATAAGGTAAGTTTTAATCTAGGACGTACGATCTTAAGGGCACTATTCATGGTAAAAGCATGCGGGTTTTACATCCACTGGTGATTGTGACTAAGGAAAACGAGTCACCTGCTCCTATTCCTCAACCTTCTACTTCCCCAATTTCTCCACCTCTTACTTCTACCCCTCCTCCACCCAAGGATGTGAGTGATCCTATTCTCCCAAAGCCTTCCTCTTCTTCTGATATACCTTATCCCTCAAGGTTGAGGAAAGAGAAGCTCAAAAGCAAGGACGATATTCTGGTTTCGAACTTTCTTAAAATGTTTAAACAATTGAATTTTAACATCTCCTTCGCTGAGGCTCTCGCTCACATGCCCAAATACGCGAAAATGTTCAAAGATCTTCTTAGCGACAAGGAGAAGCTTCTTGATATTGCTAACACCCAACTTAATGAGAATTGCTCTGCAGTGCTCTTAAGGAAATTGCCAACCAAGCTTGGTGATCCGGGTCGTTTCTTAATCCCTTGCAACTTCCCGGGAGTAGAGAATTGCATGGCCCTAGCCGATCTAGGTGCCAGTATTAACTTAATGCCTTTAAGTGTTTGGAAGCAATTATCTCTCCCTGAGCTAGTCCCTACCAAAATGACTTTGGAATTAGCTAACCGTACGGTTGCTTATCCAGTGGGGATAGCCGAAGACGTCTTTGTAGGAGTCGACAAATTCACTTTTCCTGCCGATTTCGTTGTCGTTAACTACAACATGGACCCTCGTGTGCCATTGATCGTTGGTCGTCCATTCTTGAGGACCGGTCGCACTCTCATTGATGTTGAAGCGGGTGAGCTTATCATGAGAGTGGGTGACGATAAAATTGTCTTCAACATGGGAAAGCTTTCTAAACAGCCTTATTCATACGAGAGTGTTAATTGTATTGACGTTCTTGATGAGGCTTGTGAAGAAAACTTTATTGATGCTTGCAAAAATATTCCTACTTCTCTTCCCAATGTTGATACCGTTTCCTTTATTGATTCATCACTATCTCTATTCGGAGAAAGTGATTTCCTTTGGAAAGATTTGGAAGCCACCATGGGAGATGTGAACTTAGAACATGACGATTCTCCCACCGATTGGGATGAAGATCTTCGCCTCATTGAGAACATTCTTAAAGAAGACAATATTTCTCCACCATCTCCCACGGTTATTGCTATCGATGCTCCGACTTTGAAAACGCCTCCCATTGAAAATCCTCCGGATTTAGAACTTAAGGAGTTACCGCCCCATCTCGAGTATGTGTTCCTTGAAGAAAAGAAGAAGTCGCCCGTCATCATCGCGAAGGACTTGAAAGAAGAAGAGAAATCTCGCCTCATCGCCGTGCTTAAAGATCATAAGAAGGCAATTGCTTGGAAAATTTCCGATATCCGCGGAATTGATCCGAACTTTTGTACTCACAAGATTCTCATGGAATATGACTTTAAACCCGCAATCCAGAGCCAAAGAAGGGTTAATCCTCGCATTCATGACGTCATCAAACAAGAGGTTATCAAACTTCTTGATGCCGGCTTGATTTACCCAATCTCGGATTCGCCTTGGGTAAGTCCCGTCCATTGTGTGCCCAAGAAGGGCGGAATAACCGTTGTTCCCAATGAACACAACGAGTTGATTTCCACTCGTCTTGTTACTGGGTGGAGAGTTTGTATTGACTACCGCAAGCTCAATGATGCCACGAGAAAAGATCATTTCCCTCTTCCTTTCATGGATCAAATGCTCGAACGTCTAGCTGGTAATGACTATTACTGCTTTTTAGACGGTTTCTCTGGGTATTTTCAAATTCCCATCGATCCCAAAGACCAAGAAAAGACCACATTCACTTGTCCCTACGGAACATTTGCTTACAAACGCATGCCTTTTGGTTTATGCAATGCTCCTGGGACGTTCCAAAGGTGTATGATGGCGATATTCCATGACATGGTTGAAGAAACTATGGAAGTCTTCATGGATGATTTCTCGGTTTATGGGTGATTCTTTCTCTGCTTGCCTTGCCAATTTAGAACGTATGCTTAAGCGGTGTGAAGACACTCGCCTTGTTCTTAATTGGGCAAAATGCCATTTCATGGTAAAAGAGGGCATCGTGCTAGGACACAAGATCTCCAAAGCCGGTCTTGAAGTGGACCGTGCTAAAGTCGATGTTATTTCTAAATTGCCTCCACCTTCAAGCGTGAAGGGTGTGAGAAGTTTCCTTGGTCATGCGGGCTTCTACCGTCGCTTTATCAAAGATTTTTCTAAAACCGCTCGCCCGATGACCCACCTCTTGGAAAAAGATACTCCTTTTATCTTTTCCAACGAGTGTATTGAAGCCTTCAACTTGCTAAAGGATAAGCTTACTAAGGCACCGGTCTTGGTTACCCCTAATTGGGAGCTGCCTTTCGAGTTGATGTGCGATGCTAGCGACTTTGCTATTGGAGCGGTTTTGGGCCAAAGAGTGAACAAACACTTCCAACCGATCCATTACGCTAGCAAGACAATGACGGGGGCTCAATTGCATTACACGACAACCGAAAAAGAGCTTTTAGCTGTTGTCTATGCTTTTGAAAAGTTCTGCCCCTATCTTGTCCTTTCCACCACAATCGTTTACACCGATCATTCCGCGTTGAAGTACTTGTTAACTAAACAAGATTACAAACCAAGACTTCTTCGCTGGGTTTTGCTACTTCAAGAATTTAAAATCGAAATTCGTGATAAGAAGGGAGCTGAAAACCTAGCCGCGGATCATCTTAGTAGACTTGAGGATCCTTACCAAGGGGAACATCCAACCAAAGAGATCAATGCCTCTTTTCCCCTGGAGACCTTAATGTCTATCAACTCGACTTCTGATGAAACCCCGTGGTTTGCAGACATTGCAAACTACTTGGCGGGTGGAATTCTCGTTGACGGGTTAACATCCCAACAAAAGAAGAAGTTCTTTAAAGACATTAAGACTTACTTATGGGATGACCCGTATCTATTCAAACAATGTGCAGATTTGATTATTCGCCGATGTTTTGATGGACCGGCAGCTTTAGAAATCCTTGACGCTTGCCACAAAGGACCCACCGGTGGTCACTTTGGTCCCAACTACACCGCCAAAAAAGTGTTTGACTCGGGATTTTATTGGCCCACCATTTATCGTGATGCTCACGAGATGGTTAAACGTTGTGATGCTTGCCAAAAACAAGGCAAGATCACACATAAAGATGAGATGCCTCAAAATTTCATACAAGAATGTGAAATCTTTGATGTTTGGGGTATCGACTTTATGAGGCCATTCCCTTCCTCTAAAGGAAACAAATACATCCTTATAGCCGTTGACTACGTTTCTAAATGGGTTGAAGCCAAAGCTTTACCCACTAATGACGCAAGGGTGGTTTGTAACTTTTTGAAATCGCTATTCGCTAGATTCGGTGTGCCTCGTGCCATTATTAGTGATCACGGGACTCATTTTTGCAATGAACAATTTGCAAGAGTCATGGCTAAGTATGGTGTAAATCATCGTCTTTCCACCGCATACCACCCATAAACTAATGGCCAGGCTGAAATATCCAACCGAGGATTAAAGCGAATTCTTGAAAGAACAGTGGGAGAGCATCGTGCCTCATGGGCTGATAAACTTGATGATGCTTTGTGGGCTTTTCGTACCGCATACAAGACTCCGATTGGTTGTACACCATATCGTCTCATGTACGGGAAAGCATGCCACCTCCCCATTGAGTTGGAGCACAAGGCTTACTGGGCCTTGAAGTGGGCTAATTTCGATATTAACAAAGCCGGTGACCTACGCAAGATCCAACTCAATGAGCTCAATGAACTCCGTAATGAGGCTTATGAAAATTCTTTGATCTATAAGGAAATGACTAAGCTCATTCACGACTCTAAGATTAAAAACCGAGAGTTCCAAGTTGGAGACAAAGTTTTACTCTTTAACTCTCGGTTGAAAATCTTTTCGGGCAAGCTGAAATCTCGTTGGTCCGGCCCATTCACCATTGCCCAAATTTTTCCATATGGTACTCTCGAGCTCGCTCAACCTAATGGACTTAATTTTAAGGTGAATGGCCAACGAGTGAAGTTGTACTTTGGTGAGGACATCTCTCATGAGATGATTCCATCCCTCACCACGTTCCCCATGAACTAATTTTGGGTCGAGTCAGGCTCGTGACTCGGTTATAAAAAACAAGCGCTCCTCGGGAGGCAACCCAAGTATCTATCCTTTTCCGTTTTAACCTCCTAAGTGTAGGGGGACCTCTATAGGTGTTTGTGTTTGTGTGGTGATGTGATTACAGGGATGAATGCACTTTTGGAATCTTTGAAGAACCGTGCTCCCGTGTTATCCGAAATCCGGTTCTATCTCTCAACTATCGTGATTCAATTTTCTTCATACTCACATTTGAAATTGATCACGTTAGTCGTCTCTTCCTTAACTTGATTTAACCAACGTGCACAATGTCATAGGTGTAGGGGAGACTTTTCCCACATGCTTAAACATTGAGGACAATGTTTATCTTAAGTGTAGAGGGGACTTCTATCAAAGTTTTAAGTGGACTTTTCAATGAAAATGCCTTCATTTAACCGGAAAATCATCTTTTTCAACATTTTTCAAAATTTTAATTAACTTTGGCCATTTAGTCGTAATTTTTAAATTTTTATCGTTGCTTTCATATGTATATATCCCGCAATAAAGTCAAAAATATTAATAAAGTGGTGTAGCTAGTTTAGAAATCTTTGACATATTAGGCCCGTTGCGATTATTTTGACTCAACCCGAATAGACTTATCCAAGTTTATTCTAGCTAATATCCTTAACCATGTAGACCTTAATTGGTTCATTAGGCTAAGTATCCACGAGTCTCATTACTTGAGATTTTAAATTGTGGAGAACGAGAAATGATAGAGTCAATTATAAGTCGGTATTCTTCCACAAGCTCACTTGGTGTAATTATTTGCCTATTCTCCCATCACTTGCTAATAATTTATCTGCAATAAGTAAGGTCGTACGATTTGAAAAGTTACTTAGCTTCTAGCCCAAGATCGTTTAAAAGTTGCTCGGTAATGATAAGAGTTCATAGCCAAGGCATAACTTATGAAACGGGGCGCGAAGATTGGCGAGTCCGAAAAGGCCCTAACAAGGCATGAGGATTCAATCTTATTGCTAAAGATCCAATGTGATGTGAAAAGCATTATTCTCAAAATCAATATGAAGGATCAAGACTCACGACGAAAAGCAATCAACTCCGTAAAGATCATGGAGAAGTCTATCCGAAAAGTCCCTAACAAGGTATGAGGATAAATAGATCCAAGTCCGAAAAGGAGGCGGATCGTTGTATCTCAAAATCCCAATTAGCGATTGAAGAAATAATCATGAAGTTGTGGTCAACAAAGTTGGAGTACCCCTCAAAAGTCTCCAAGTGAAGAAACTCTATTAACGAAGAGAAGACCATTATCTCAAGAACGTCTCTCGAAGATATGAAGTATGAAGTACATGCCAAATATCGGCCCGAGAAAGGTCTCAAATTGTGAACCGAGTTATGCCAAGATATGAACTTTTTGATATCCCGAGAAGCACTTTTAATAGATTTTGTCCTTTAGCTAACTATTGATCAAATCGTCCTACTTTGCTTTCAGCCTAAATAAACTATCGAAATAAGTTCAAAAATGCATCTTCATGATCATTCTAAGACAAAAATAAAATATAAGAGATACCTCTAGGAATAAGGGAGTTTAAGCATTTAATTAAGCCATGTGTATAAGTGTTTGATTTGCTAACTTATAATAACAATGATCTCGTTTTTAAGCTTAGTTTGGGGAACGTGAAACTTGAGGGTGATAAATCTTCGCAGCACCAAAGCCCTAATGTAAGTCCTAGATCTCTTTGCAAGTTATTTCCATGAAGCTATTTTCAAGTGAAAATGGTTTTCTATCCTTTTGTTTCCTTTAAAGTTTTAATTTCTTTTAGTACTTTAATTTTTGTTTAGTAGTATTTTAATAAGGCCAAGGTTGATTGATTACGAGAAAAGTGTAAAATTGCTTTATCACTAAGCATTGCATGAGGGCATGACAATGGTTAAGTGTGGGGGATTTGATAGGTGTGTAAACACCCATCATTTTTCCACTTAATTCTGGCTAAAACGAGACCAAAACGCGTATTTAATATCATTTGTTTGGAATTATGCGTAGTTTTTGTGTTTATTGTGTTTTCAGAGTTAACCGGATGAATATTGAAGAAAACATGGGATTGCACGGGTTTTATCGAAGAAAAAGACTCAAGACGAAGTCTATTGTCCAAGAGATGCAAAAGATTTGAAGTCAATGGGCCTATTTGAAGATTTATCGAAGAAAATGACCAAAGATGAAAGATTTACATATGACGAAAGAACTCAAGTCTATTAAACGAAAAAATTAAAAGACGAGTCAAATTTATTCGTCAACAAATCCCGAATCAGAATCGAAAACTTCGACTTTTCTGAAAAGACGAGAAGACAAGAAGAAAGGGAGAAAGCCCACTCACCAACCAACTTGAAGGCCTATAAATAGGATCCCTTCACACACAATTAGAAGTTTTGAGTTTTTTTCATTCCCAGTTTTGTTCTTCCTTTTATTTCGTAGGATACCAACATCATTAAGGTGTTGGTGATTTTTCATTTTTGTTGATTCACAAATCTTGTAAGTTTTTATCCTTCCTTTTGTTTACTCTACCTTAATCAATCAATATCATCTTTCATTTAATCTTGTTCATCTTTCTCTTTTTGATTCAAAGTCTTAAGTTTCATTTGGTTGATTTTGATCTTCAAAAGTAAGTGGGTTTTGTGTTTTTATTGTTTTGGTTTGATGTTTATGATTAGCAAATGATTAGTGGTTAAATTGGTTTAAGTTTTGGTTAAAAACTTGGTTGATTTTGGTAAAAAATCGTTTGTTCTTGTTTCTCTGTTCTTCGCACTTCTTCATCAGCCAAGTTCCGAATGAAGGAAAAAAGTTCTGAATGAAGGAAAAAGTTCTGAATGAAGGAAAAAGTTCTGAATGAAGGAAAAAGTTCTGAATGAAGGAAAAAGTTCCGAATGAAGGAAAAAGTTCCGAATGAAGGAAAAAGTTCCGAATGAAGGAAAAAAGTTCTGAATGAAGGAAAAAGTTCTGAATGAAGGAAAAAGTTCTGAATGAAGGAAAAAGTTCTGAATGAAGGAAAAAAGTTCTGAATGAAGGAAAAAGTTCTGAATGAAGGAAAAAGTTCCGAATGAATGAAAAAAGTTCTGAATGAAGGAAAAAGTTCTGAATGAAGGTTTGTTAAAAAGTTCCGAATGAAAGATTAGAAAAGTTCTGAATCAAGTGATTTTGAAAGTTCCGAATGAAAGGTTTTGAAAAGTTTCGAATCAGTTGTTTCTTTTGATAAGTTCCGAATCAAGTGTTCTTCATAAATCTTCCGAATCAGTATGTTCCGACTCAAGCTTTGTTCTAAATATTCCGCATGAGCAGTAGTTCCGAATGAACTTTAATTCTTCCGAGTGAGCAATTTTCCAAGTTAAGGTTTTTCATTGTTTTATTTTAACTCAAGTCTGATTTTTTTTTTATTATTAGTTATTTTTGGCTTATTTTCTCTATTGTATGCATTTGATTTTTTTTTAGTAGCATAGAAAATCATAACCCTTTTTGTACCAAGAACAACTATTCCACTTTGAACCGTGATCAATTCGAGAAGATACCGAGATTAAATCTAAACCCATCCAAAATCATTGTATCAGACCACACCTACAATCTAAGAAGTGAATCGCCAAAATTGAAATGTAAGAGCAAGAGATATTACAAAGAGCAAAAACTTTTTATTTAGGAGGTCTCATCAAATACCAAATGTCACATCATTTAACACCTCTACTTCAAAATACATATTTATCATATAACAAGCTTCAACAAGCCATTTAAACCAATGTTTTGAAACCAGGGTTTTAAATCGACCCGTTTCAGTCATCAGGTCCGGGTCAATCCAATTTTTTTTATTATTTTTTTTTTCATATTTCTAATAATTAACAAAAGTTATATATAAAAACCATAAAATTTTCGTATATTGAAAATATAAGTTGTTTATCAACCAATATAATATGTGTAAATAAAATTTCGTCTCAAATACGTAAAATTTACATATATATATTTTTTTAAAAACCCGAAAAAATAAAACCCGGCAGGTTCTCGAGAACCGGGTTGACCTGGGTCACTCTAAACCCGTCGGGTCTAGCCGAGTTTCGAAAATATGAAAAATATTACCCGTTTTTTAGGCCGGAAGCGAGTCAACCGGTTGACTCAACCAGATCGACCCGAGTCTGAAAACATTGATTTAGACCCATCAACACCAAAGTATATTACATGTTAGATATAAAAAATGAAATAAAAAAGGTTCGAAAAACACCTTAAAGTATTTGTTAATGGGTCGTTTAGTTCGCAAATAATATGAAAATGATAGTGTTATAATGTTTAATGAAGATCTGAAAAGTTTATTTTTTTAAAACTACAGGTCTGGCCATACATCCGTATGCTTTTGGAAGGACCATACAACCGTATGGGTGTTTACTATATATGTTTTTCAGATTTTTTGTTATTTTAGAAATCGAATTTTCAATCGAATCAAAAGTAATTGAGTAAAATACTTTTAAGGTCAAATTATGTATTGAAAATTAAAAGTAAATATGAAGGTATATAAGTAAATGTTTACAAATTCTTTAAATATGAAACTTAGCTGAAGATGATTTGATGTGCTTTTCTATTTTTTGAATATGAAGATAATATGGTTTGCATCATCTGCATGCAAAATGCATGAAGAAGTGATAGGATATAATTCCGAGACAGTAGTAGTACGTGCGGAGATCAAGATTACACTTGGCCTGAGGGAACAATTATTAGTATTTGAGTCAAAGTCAAATGGGTATGTATCTTAAGAAAATCGCATAAGGTCTAAGGTACATAAGAAAATCGCATACCAAAGTCGTATGCTCAAGTGAAGGGTTTTTTATCTAGACACGTGATAATAAGGTCTAAGATACATAAGAAATATATATGATTTTATTAAAAAGTACATAAAAATTTGTAAAATATGGACCTTTGTGTTTTTTATAAAATTATACTGGTATAAACATTTTACTATTTTATTATATGTTCTTGGGACACAAAATAGAAAAATCTTAAAATGAAAAATAAAAAGTAAAAACAAGACTTAAATGCACATTAATGCAAAGAATGGTTCGCCACGTTTCTTGGTAGTTACTGTCCAACTTTATCAATTGTGTAATCATTTATTACCGACTTTTACTTTTTTATCTTTCCAATAGATAATTCGAAAGTATAATAAAAGTTTTTTGTTTTTTCATTAGTCAATGTTTGTTTTACTTTTAGGTAGTTGGAAAATATCATAAGAAGAAACCCCACGTATCACTTACTATATTTTATCATAATCCATAAGGATACGACTAATGTTTTAAAACCCATTTTGATCCTGAATCGGTTAATTTGTAAATCGATTCGGAGATCAGATCGAATGTAATCAAGTTTTTGTTTATTTGAGAATCGGATTGAACTTTATTGATTCGGATTAACCCGATTTATTAAGCCCGATCGGATCACGACTTTTTACTAAAAAATATTAAAAAACAATTTTTTCGTAAACATTTTAAAGTTTAATTGATAAATTGAAATGATAATCGCCATCATTAGTTAAAATAAAGTACAAACTAACTTAAAACTTAAACTAATACAGTATTGTTTTATTATAGTTTATCATGACTTGTAATTATAAATTAATTGTTTTTGCAATTTTTTGTTATAATATTAAAAATATAAAACTAAAAAATTAAAGCTAATTAGTAAATACTCAATATATTTCATCGATTCAATTAAACGTCAAATAAGTTATAAGATCGTACAATAATACATGTTATATATATGAAAAGATACACACATATATAAACTTGGTTTGACCCGACGGTGAAACCGGTTGACTCGTAAACCGGTCACTAGGCCGAGTCAACTAAAAACCCGAGTCTTAAAACATTGGACATAACTAACTTTGTAATGCTAGTTTTGACAGAAGGCTTTCAATAGAGGCTAAAAGTAATTCTGACATAAAGCTCTCAATAAAGAGGCTAAACTAAAATTTACCATTAGTGTTAGTGTTACATTAGCTTCTATTTTCTCTCACTTAATTCATTCAAACTCACTATTTTGTACTAAGCATAAAAAACTTATCATTTTCATCAATTTTTCAAATATTTTTATTATTAAGATAAAATGTAAGCGTACAAAATTAATAAAAAAACGTGAGACGTAACCAATTTAAGTCTTTTATTTACAATTTAAAAATATTATATAAACTTCGCATATTAAATTGTTACAATTTAGCTAAACCTAAACATTACAAGAAAAATGTTCGACCAAATCAGCTCGAAGATTTTGATACACTTGTGACGATAGAATATATCTCATAAGGTCACACACTTGTTCATTGGTTCATAAGAAGTCGTTCGATTGATGTGCTTCCTTTGGGTACCAATTGAGACATATTGTGATTCCTTGTGTTTTTCAATCATATATGTAATATGACACATGTGTACATTATATTACATATTCTTTCTTTTTCATCGCACGTGTGTGATTGACTATTATGACCCATTTATTTATCAGAACACCAAACGCTTGTTCCACATCTTTTCATATCGATTCGTACTTTTGTTTGTATATTATTCGCTTGTAGTCACTGTCAGCTGGTTATGGAACTATCTTAACGAGTGATACTAATTCCGGATATATCCCATCAACAAGATAACATCCTTACGGGTAACTTATGCCTTTTGCCACAAAGCAACTTCGGTGCTCGTCTGATTTTGAGATTGTGAAACAGAATGGATTGATATAGAACATTGATGTCGTTGTTTGATCAAGAAACACCAAAGAAAGCATATCCCCTAAACAAGTCTTGCGATGCAACAAATTTCAACAAAATGAACGGATTTGAACCATTATTACGCCCAACATGTTGCCCTTTAAAGGCATACGAACTGCGGAATCATTCTCAGTTCGTACAATCAAGTACTTGTAACATCCCAAAAACCCGTGTTTTTCTTGGTGAAGCTGATAAAGTTTTTTTTAACATCAATCACCGTTAGTTTTCTTATATATTCTTGTCCATAAAGTTCCGTAGCTTTAGTATAAAATTGATCAAGATCTTCCCGTGAAGTTCTCTCACGTATTCACAAGTATTCATGTATAAAGAACAAGAACATTGTAGATGTTAATTGACGAATTACACAGGTGTATTTTATCAACGAGGAAATGCTTTCTTTCGACATTGTCAGTATTATCACAAAAGTATAAATCATGAGCAGTTACTTTCATAACTATCCGGTTGAAAAGTGGGCGAACCATTCAAAACGTTTTTTATTTTCTATAATTTATAATTATCGTACACTATGTTCGCACACAAAAACGCGACTATTAAACGCTCATGATCACCATAACAATCTTGATGTACGTGGTTTCTCGTCACTCGATTTGCCCATCGTGTTGTGAGACGATCTAATACTTGACACTCGAACTCGTATTCCACAAAGTCTCACTTCACTTATTGCATCTTCATTCATTAACTCGAACTTATATTCCCCAAAGTCTCACTTCATCCTTTGCTCCATCCCATGCAGAACTCACGCATGATTGTTTTTCATCAAAAGGACTCACGCGTAAGTTTCTAACTCAGACCGTAAGTTTTTGTTATTTCGTTTAGCAATAGATTAGTCATTGATTATCTTTAAAAATTTACCAATTCTTTTCCTCAACATTCAATTCATTTATTTTGTAATGTTTTTATTTGAATGATCATCATCAAATTATTTTTCAAATTATATCGGCGGAAACATCCTGACCCTAAGTGCTTTTTACCATCATCTATTGTCCATCTCACAAAAAATAGTTCTGATAACTCTCCTAACTCAGATGAGCAACACGTGAAGTGAGACGAGCTAAGACTTGACACCCGAACTCATATTCCACAAAGTCTCTCTGGTGTGGCACCCATAGGTTTTATAGAAGCGAGTGTCTACCTGAAACAAATGCCAAAAATAAAATTTAAACTTGAATCTATTAACTCAAGTAAAAAACTCCATACAAACAACATCAAACCTGAACACAAAAACTTAAAATAAAGCCGCCAATGCCATTTTACAGAAATATTATGCTAGTATTATAGTATTAAGCAATAAACCATTTTATACAAATATTATGCTAGTATTATAAGCTAATGTAATCTTTACAAGATTTAGGACAAAAAATTGTAAAATTTGACATTCTGAAGGGTGAAAATATTCTTTAAAAGAGTATATTAGACTCTTTGTATAAATATTATTTTGGCCCCAATAATTTCCAACTTTATTTCGCAAAGTAGTCTACTACTTACTTTTTGACACATGCTCAAAATTATTATTTGGTGTTAGAATGGTAGGTGTGACACTTTAGAGAATAAGAATATATACATGGGGCTTCAATTTTTGTGTGTCACTGATTTAATTAATAGCAAAAATAAAACAAGTATTAACATAATTATAGTTCACAGTGATTGGTTAAATTAGGCTCTACTCTGTATTTTTTTTTAGGTATTTTTTAGGGATCTAAGAGTACACAATCTGTTGGTTACAAAACCGTCTCGTGGATTTAGATGGTCATGTGGTATTATTAAACAGTTGTTTCACAAAACGTTAAAAAAATTGAAAAAATACATATGTATTATTAGTGTATGAACTAATGAAACTTGAGCCTCTCTTGGCTTGGTTATAGGAGAAGTGCATGATATTCTACGACCCTCGTCAAGCGATTGTCTGGCGTCATCTGCAACATCATTATTTAGATTTGTGTTTGATTTTTTCTTCTCGTTTGCTGGTTTGGTGTATCTATAACCCCGAGTATTAAAGAAATCTGCTTTGTATGATATTATGAAATTGCGTTACGTTCACTTATTTATAACTTTGACGGTATCTTGTACTCTTAAATTAACCCATCTTCGGAGTGAAATAAAAGTGTATTAGGAGCACGATAAAACTCAACGATTATATCTAATAGCATATAAAAAATTTAAAAGCAAGAATGTCAAAATATTAGCTCTTCGTATTTTTAGACGTACATGGGTAATTAATTACTTACAAGAATTCAAAATGTTCAAATAGTATTTTTCTAACAAGATTTATGTATGTTCTTTAGTTTTTGAGACTCTTAAAAGGCGATAGATAAACCCGTGAGGATCTTAAATTCTTAATAACCTTCAGTAATCAATCTTTTCGATTTTTAGTTAGAAAATAAGACGTGCATAAGAAAAGGCAATATCATTCTTACGAGTATGTGGTTTCATAAATTTCATCCTTAAGTTTCGCAAGTGTCGTAGTCATTTTTATACATTGTCTTTGATATATATTTTTCCACCTTATTATATTTGATTTTTTTTTGAACGGGAATTTTTACAACTCACATCAACTATCTCACAATTTTTATCTCACATGTCTCCACCAATAGTTGAACCCACAACCTTGAGGTTAGAGGACCACTTATATATCGCTAGACCAAAAGGCCTTTGGTTTATTATATTTGATTTAGTTCCATTTATTTTAAAGCTAACAATTTTTACACATTGGTTATGTTTGGCAAAAGTTTTTTTTAAACCTTTGTTTATAACTATTAGCTTTTTATTAAAAAGAATAATCTTTTTTAAAATAACTAGTTCTGTTTAGCATAACAATTTTTTGGAACTGTTAATTTTTTTTATTTTAAACAAGTAGTTCTCAAATAAAAATTTGATTCTTACAGCTTTTTAAATAATTAGCTATTTAAAAGCTGTAAATTACTGATATACCCTCTAAATATATTACAGTATAATTCATCTAAATATGTCCTTTTAAGTCAATTTACATATTAATTTTAACCAGTTAATAGCTAATTTACCAAACACTTTTATTGGAAAACAATACAGCTTATTATTAATATTAACAGATTTATAATTAACAGCTTATAATTTATAATTAACAGCTTACAGCTACTTTTACCAAACATAAACTGAGTTTATGAGTTTATGTAGCTGTTAAGTACTTGTCAGTTATCAGTTATCACTACGTGTCAACTTTTATCATTAAACCTTATATGATCCTGTCAAACTTTTACTTATTAAAGTTGTTTTTTTTAATCATAAATATAACTCATATAACTTATCATATACTACTAGTATGATAGATCATTGCTAGATGCTAAACCCAATACCATAGTAGGCTAATAAATCTCTTATTTCACGCCCCAATAATTCGTGTTTTATTTTTTCTAATGAATACTTCCTATTAAAAATCAACAACCTAAATATAAAAATAAATTGAGAATCATGGAAATCAAATGGAAGTCGTTTTCAAATAGTATGATAAAGCACGAGTCAATTTGGCTTTCGATTATGTGCATCACATGGCACGACTTTGGTCTAAATACGACTGCTCTCACCCTCCAACTTATGTAAAAAAGCATACATCGCAATCATAACATGTAATTAAATAACCCTAAATATTTTAACACCCTACAAGTATCACCTTTATAAATGTTTTTAAAATGGAAATAGTTACCCATCCTAGTTATTCGGTTACTTTAGGTGTAGTGATTTTTTTATCTATTATGATACGAGTTTGGTAATGTGTGTGTTTGCCTTTTGGCGTGTCCGGGAACGAATCATGATGATACAATCCGGTCGAATTGTATGAGAATAACCACATAACTTTAAGCGTGTACTTGCTCTTTGAGATTAGATGAAAAAACTAAAGATACTCATTGACCTTTAACTTGATTTATAATATAATTACATTATGAGACATTAAACACTAATTATATGGGATAATTGTGAGAAAAAAATAAGACTTATTCTAAAAATAGCAAATACATATCCAAACAAATATCCTAGACAACTGATAAGCATGACGGTTATCCTAACCCGTCACGATACCATGTGCATATACACGTGCGTATCACTCCCTACTTCTTCATATTCATCTTACTCTCAAAGTGATGTCTTGAAAACATTTTTGATTACGAGATCTCAAAGTCTTCGCCACATTCCTCTTTTATGCTTCATGTTGTTTTGCTCCGTGGTTGAAACTAAAGAAGGAGATTTTGCAACCAGGTACCTAATGAATATGCTATAACGAGGATCATGCACATCCTAGACCAACGTTTAGTAACTTCGATTACAAAAACTTTATCATATAACCTCTTGACATATTGTTTAGGAGCGTACCCCTAATCTGCACACGGCGTATAATACCATTAACCATAGTAACAAGATGATTAGACTGCATTTTAGTCTCAACCGACACAACCTCAAACCTATCGTGATGTCATGTTCGTCAGATATAGCAACCCTACTTGTTTTGGCAACATCCTCCTTTTTGACGCATGGATAATTGTTTCATCAAGATTTTGAACCTTCCCAACCCCATCATTTTTTGTTCTTTTCATGAAGGAATCATCTCCCAACATGAATCCAAGATTCAATTTGTTCGCCTCATGGACAATAGTTTTCTCATATTGGGCCTTGGTGATACGAGCTAGGGCGGAGGCTTCACCTAAAGTTGCAAACCTCGACGTCCACATATCTCGTTGAAACGTCAGTTTAAGTTCAGAGGTAAAAAATGAGATAAGTAAATATTCATACTACTTTATTACCTCACTTATTAGTCTTTCAAACTTGCACTCATATTCGGCCACCATATCCATTTGCAAGAGATTAGGTAGTGCCTCTTTCGCGCCATGATCGTTGCTTCCCGATGCCATGGACAGTAACTCAAAAAGAAAAGTAAAATTCACTGATGAAGAGTAACTTTCCTCTTTGAAAGTGAACAACACTTCAGAGTTGAAACAATAGCTCCTGCTACGAACAATGATTTCAGCGATGATTAATAACGTTTTCTTTTTTCGATTGGAAACCTAGACTAGAAGCCCTCTCAACGATAGCTCTCAATAAAGGTATCAACTGATACGACCCGGTTAGGATTGTATCTGGATAGTCACGCTATTTCAAGCGTGTGCTTGCTCCTTAAAAATTAGATGGAAAAAACTAAGATATTTATTGACCTTTAACTTGACTTATTTATAATATTGTTACATTATAAGATTTTAAATACTACTTATGTGAAAACTCACACGAACACAAGACATATTTTAAAAATAACAAATACTTATCCTAACATATATTCTACAATATACAATTGATAAGTATGATGGTCATCCTAACTCATTATGAAACCAAATATGCATAGGCGTATCAAGTTGTCTTGTGACTTTCATGAAATTTTGCTAACGAAGTGTTAATTTCGATAAAAACTTTGATTTTTATTAAGTGATCTTCGTAAAAAAATTAGGACGTTTTATATAACTTTTCGTAATTGCAACTTGTCAAACCTCGTCTTGGTTTTGTCCTTGAATGGGCTAACAAATTAGTGACCCGAAGTTGGAGACTTATACTCGAACAATGGAATCAAAGAGAGAATTTGAGTTGAGAATTAGGCACTTTTTGTTTATTTTTTATTATTAATAAATAAACGGACGTATATAAAAAGGCTAAAAGAGTCATTTAATAGGTCAAGCAAAGACTTGCAAACAATAAGAACCGTGCATTCTAAACATCCAAAAGTGTAAAAAGCAAAAATTGACTTCTGTTCACAATTATTAGAAATTGAAGTTATATGAGCAATCAAATCCAACCAATATTCGATATCATATAAAATAATTTTAAGGATTCAGAAGAATGAAAGATATATGATTCTTCATTATCATACATAAATAAAGCACAAGCTAATCTCTTGATAGTAGAGGTGGCAAATTATGTCCATATGCTTAAATTTGGGCTATTTGGACCCTTTTTTAAACTAATGGACTAAATGGGTATTACTTTTATTTTAGTTGGACTATTTGGACAAGCATGTGGTTAAATAAATAGGTATTATGGACTATTTGGACAACATAAAAGCATTTGATTAAATTAATCTTGAGTTTATTTGTTTCTCCTTTAATATTGTCCATTTGACCCATGTCCATTTGGTCCAATGTACATTTGGTCCAAGTCCATTTAGTCCAAATATTAAAAATTATCCATTTAGTCCACATCCATGGACCAACGTCCATTTAACCCATTGCCCATACCCGTCCAGTCCACCCATTTAGCCACCCTTACTTGATAGCATTGATCAAGATTTGGATCAACTTAAAAAAACCTCAAATTGCATGGAATTAGACATCTAGCTTACTTTCCAATGGAATCAGCCAACACAACAGGTATAAAAGTAGACGATTCGCGGACAAGATAAATGTAGTACTAAACTTCTACTAA
This sequence comes from Glebionis coronaria, assembly GCA_025667525.1. Lineage (NCBI taxonomy): Eukaryota > Viridiplantae > Streptophyta > Magnoliopsida > Asterales > Asteraceae > Glebionis > Glebionis coronaria. The sequence continues at coordinate 551,811,942 of CM046880.1, forward strand.
TTAACGACATTTAATACGTCGTATAACTGTTTACAAAATGTTACGTGTAATCAAAAACCGGATATGCGGGAAGCAACTCAACTCCGCGCTTGCACAGGTGTTATAAAAAGTTCGATCGGACCCACAAATTTAGGTTTTTAGTTTCATGTCGTGCTCATTTTGCCTTGGACATCTGCACCTGAACGAATATGGAAAAGTATTTTTCTCATAAATGTAGTAGTCTGTTTATCTAAGACTCTTCTGATAAGACATTTTGCAAGTGTTACAAATATTTGAAATATAAGTATATAACTCATGCTATATATAGTAGATGGTCGGTTCTCATAAGCAGAAAAAACATGAAAATGCACCAGCCATAAATTTTGGATAAACGTAAAATGTTAACTTCATGCTAAAAAAATTTGTTTTTGCCACTATTATGAACAAGGATGGAACTACATCGGAGCTGAATGTGGCACGGGCCATACTCACTTTGAGGATACGAAGTGTAATTTTTTTCGAAAAGTGTTACTACCACCGTCCCAAAGTTATTGTCCACAGACAAGAATTACACAGTTTAAGAAAAATGCATTAATTACTGCTTTAATTTCTACGAAAGCACAAAAAAGACACTTTTACCCTTTTCTAATTAATTAGTGTTTCTTTTATTTTTGTAAATATCAATTTGGACTAAGGGTAATATAGTAAATTTAAACAAACTCAACAATTATTTTTAGAAGTGGACAATAACTATGTGACGATGAACAATAATATTGGGACGAAGACAGTATTTTTTAAGTATATGCAACACTAAATTTTTTTTGTGTTACTTCAGTTTACCTTAATAATATATGCAACATTTAATAAAAAATTTGTGCTAACACTTGAAAAAATAAAAATTTATGACTCCACCACTGATTATGAAGAATCTTTCTTTTTGACAACTATTTAAAACACAGTGAAATGTCATATTTCACGGTGGTTCCTTTTTAAATAGCAACGAACTACAGGGTATACATTGTCAATCAATCTCAGATGACCTAATCAGATTTGAAACAACAACTTAGGCTACCCACAACGCTACTAGGTCGCGACCTAATTTTTTCAGCCGGCGATCTAGTGCGACTTATTTGCCACAACCCGTCGACCTAGTGCGACCTATTTGAAAAAAAAAATAAAAAAATTTTAAAACACAATAAATTTCATAAAAAACATTACATTTATTTAAAAAAAAAACATTACACAATTATTCGAATTTAAAAAACATTACAATAATCCTAGTAATTTAAATTATAACGTTCCTTGATTCTGTCCCTCATTTCTTGTTGGGCTTGCTGTTTGGCTATCGGCAAATTGGGGTCGATTTCCGAGTTGTAGAACATCAAGTCTTTATCTCGCTTCTTTGCTTCAGCAAGCTCGATAGCCCGACGTTGTAACTCGAGCTTTTCTCTTTTGATTTCCGCGTTTTTCTCCTGCAAATCCAACTCCCGTTGCTTCAAGTCAAAGTAAGAATCCTGTTGTTGCTTCTTCTTTCCCCATCCAATGTCTTTCATCTTCTCCCATTTGGTGCTTACAGCTTCAACAAATGAAGACTTCTCAGTTGACGAAGAGGTTGATGACTTCTTTTTAGCATGATCACGACCCATTGGTCGATTTTCTTGTTTCTCTTCTTGCTCGTCTTCAGAATCATCGTGCACATCCATGTAACTAGCGTGTCCAGAACCAGAAGTGGTTTAAGAAGTCTTGGCTTTTTTGCTAGACGGTTTCTTTGTAAACTTTGGCATTTCAACCTCTATCCAACTCTGGTGATGTTGATGCAAAAGTTGGTTGATCCTTGCTAGACCCGAATTAGGCTTAATTCGGGTTGGCTGGGCTCCGGCTCCTGCACCAAGTGAATCGTTTGGTTGGGATCCTGCACACTAAACAGCACGCGTTAGGCTTACCGTGGGAATGTTTACCACGATTAGACTCCGGCGTGAGAGTAAGTAATCGATTTAAGGTTTATGTGAGTTTAGAGTACAAGTCGTAATACCTTTGTGGAACCCTTGGGGGTTCCTTTTATAGGCAGTGGAACCCTAGTGGGCTGCCACTGATACTTTAGCCCCAAGGAAAGGATAACTATCAGAATTAGAATGATTGTTATCTTCTAATTTTGGTAGTGAATATCCTCTCCATTTGGGATGAAGATATTCCAGACAGAATATGATTCTGTCTAATCTTATGTCGGCCGCACCGGGCCGTGGGCCGCACACATGTGCGGTTACTGTTTATTCAAGCCCATAAGCCTGAATGACATCCACCCATCTGTGATGGACCGGATACGGGTAGTACCCGTGGACCGGGCTCATGGCCCGGTTGGGGACTATACGTCATCATGTCCCCCCAGTCTAGTTGTTACAGTCGTAGACGTAACCTCTAGACTATCAAGGTACCCTCCGGACATACCAAGGAAAGACAGGAAATGAGACATTGAAATTTTTGTTATCCTGGCCGCACGTGGCGACCCTTCGTGGGAATATTTAATGAATACTACCTCAGCTGCACACAACGGACGAGACAACTTAAATGTGACATTAAATACGGTCTTACGTAAGAGCCGCATAACCTGACAAGAATAAAAAACATTAATGATAATCAACAATCCAGTCGCATGCCTGCAAAAGTGCATCATTAATGCCCACCCTTGAGCCACGCAAAACTGTTTAAGAAGTGACCCGTGGGTCCCCCTCTGACGTTGCTAGAAATGTCAGAAACCCTATCCGTTGGATAGGCAAGGTGACTGACACGTGTCGAAGATCCAAGGTACCTCGGAAACCGAGGCAACCCTATATAAGAGTGGGTATGCGTGTTTGTTACACACACAACCCACTCCTTCTTCCGCCATTGTTAATCTCAAGCTTTTATCTCCCAAAATTTTTGCCTTCTTTTCCACGGATTTTCGTCGCCGCAGGTTAGATCATCACGCCCTTAAAGACCTTTTTATAAAACATGGTAAAGGATAATCCCCTTATCACGGATGTCCTGAACGTGATGTCTGCGGAAAAATACCTCGACTTTCTGTCGAAGTATTATGTACCCGAAAGCGTACACCCCACCTATCCGGGTGACGGTGAAGCGATTACGGACGCACCAGCGGGGAAAGTAGGCATATATACACGCCTATTTGACTCAGCCAACTATCGTATCCCTCTATCCAAGTTCTTGGTAGACCTTCTTTTGTATTATGACTTTCATATCACCCAGCTCCACTGCATAGGGGCGTGTAAAATCAACCAGTTTGAGATTACATGCCATACCTGTGGAGTAACCCCCACCGTGAACCTTTTTAGGGCTTTCTACTTTCCCCAGTTAGTGAACGGGTGGTTGTCGTTCAAGAAACGACCCAGGAACGCCCCTATGACATATAGGAAACCTCTTGACTCCCTTAAGAACTGGTACGGCCATTACTTCTTTGTAGATGAGAAGGTATTCCCTACCCCCTTCGTACTTAAAACCAAAGCCCCAAAAGACTATCCGCCCAAATCCAAAGATTATAGTAGCCGGGACCTGAAAATACTAGATACCCATCGCACAGAATTCCATAGAGGGTTGCCGGAACACTTTCTGTGCTTAGTAGGGATAAGCCGCCGTTACTTTGGGAGGGATGACTTATACCCGTGCTTCTTAACGGAACAGGGAGAGGGTAGGTCCAATATGTATATGTTGTAAATTTGATTTAGCACACATGCGTAGAATTTTACTAACCCCATATACTTCTAAAATTGTTTGCAGAGATGAACCTTCACGGACTAATCCGCCAGGGCGACCCCATGAAGGTGGCGGAGGGATTCCGGCCGTTAAAGCCGAATGAGCTCCCCTTGCTAGAAGCTTTAGCCGACCGCACGATACCGCTTGAAGAGACAACCGAGCCCAGGTCGGACGAAGGAGAGCCCGTTATCGAGAAATCCCCATTGGATTTCCATAATGAAGACGACGACGACCCATTACTAGAGGGGGGCACCACCAATCAGGAGGAAGAGCATGATCCCAATGAAGACACCACGCAAGCTTCCGGGTCCACCCCACTTACCTCTAGAAAGAGAAAGACAACCAGGCGGGTGGCGAAGAAAATTGGGGAGGAAGCCGGAGTTGCAAATGCTCCCCCCAAGAAGCTGCGGAAAGACCACCCAAAATACCAAGAAGGAAGCAGCACCACGACTGCCCAAGCCGATCCCACCCCGACCATCGAAGGGCCAGTTCTACGAGTCGCCCCTGTGAGCGCCGTAGCTCCTACCGGCCCAGAACCTGTTATTGGCACCTCGTAAGTACCCCTCGTGAGTATGATTCATATCTTTGTATGATATATAGACTAAAATTTAAACAACAGGGTGAATCCGGCAGCCGCAGCGCAAGGAGAAGAAGTGCGGAGAAATCCATCCCCCGCACCAACCAACAAGCCCCCATCACCTGCCACCACACATGCCAAGGAGCCACGCCCCGAGGGGCCCGAAGAAAGCATGCGCTTAGCCTGGAACTTATCAAGTTTGACACGGCTGGAGGCCGAATCCGAGTGTTCAGAATTTATCGAGCACATCACCCCGCCTGTCCTCGCCCAAGACCTGGATGAATTAGATCACGAGGCCCTTATTGAGCAGTTTGACGTGTCGTCCGCACACCAGGTGACGGTGGGTGCCGCGTTAAGACTCCGTCTAATCCAGGCCCTCACTAATGTGAACCGTACAGACAAGAGAATAGCCCGCCGCGAGGCCATGGTCGTGAAGAACGAGAAGACCATCGCATCATTGCAGGTGGCATTAGTGACAACCGAGGCAACGGTGAAGGAGCAGGCGCATCACGCCGACGCCCGAGAGAAGCGTATTGCTGAGTTGGAGGCCCTCGTAGCCGCATCAAATGAGAAGGTAAACGTTCAGAATGTTTGTACATACACCCATACTTTTCATATGCATGTAACCCCAAAAAGTATATATCCTTGTAATAACTCCAAATTTCATATGTAGGTGTCTGCGGCTGAGGCTGCTACTAAGGCGGTGATCGTGCAATCATTCAGCATTGCCCAGGAGCGTGACACGCTGAAGGAAGAATTGACGCGGACCCAAACCAATCTTGAAAATCAAGTTGCCTCAGCTGATGAAGAGTTAAGCAAGGTGGTTGTAAGCTGCGCGGAGAGAGTATGCCCCCCTCTACTAACCGCTACAGCCGGTCGCAGGTGGATTATCGGGCAAGGACTGTGGCTTGCTGTAAGTGGGGCTCTGAATGCTCCACACCTACTGCAGGCGTTTGCTAGGGTCGTATCCGATGGGATCGACCGTGGTAGGCATGAAGGCCTGGTCAAAGCTGCGGAGATGATCGCAAAAAATGAAGATATCACACAGCATTCATATCACAACCCCTCCGCAGCGGGTAAGATGACTGCGTCCATGGATGCCTTGGCAGAACTCCAACACCCCCTCCTAGACGAGCTTGAGGCAATGAAAGATGCTCCAAACGAGACAATAATGTCCCGGCTGAGTGCTGATCCTATTCCCTTGACGTTGGCCACTTACGATTCCGCATCCAAAGCCATGAAAGGCGAGAAGCCGCTTGGAGAAGCTCTAGATGCTATCGCAGTCAAAGCCCGGGACGGGAAGGATGCTCGTGGGGAGGCCCTTCGTGCTTTAATTGAGGAAGGGAAGAAGGATTTAGGGGAATTCCTACCCCCCTTGTAACTTATCTGTTGTAAACACTTGTGATTATATTCGTCCGTGCATGTACACGGCTAAGACATATTTGTAATAACTTGTCTTTTTATTTGGAAGTCCGTGAAGACCACGGCCATTTTGTTTATTGTCAATTTTGAAACTTGTGTCATTCAATGCCACATGATGCATCACGTCTTACACATGAAAAGGGGAAATACATACAAGTCTATAATTTACTAGACATGCGACGTGCGTCTTTACTATGCAGAGTACCGCGTGGATACGGCGCACAAAAACTTATCACAACGTCTTGTGAGTAAGGCGTCTAGTAAGGATACATGATCCGTGCGGCTGGGGTTGCATCCCTCTTACGCGGCAAGTTGAATTAGTAGGTTCACTTAATCCTCTTACCCCGTCTGGAGGCATATAGTACATGTACAGTAATTTGAAAGAATGCATATGAATAAAACATGGCATATTATAATACAAGTAAAAAAAAATTCATACGACTAAGAAAAAATCTACAAAATGATTTGCACGAAACAGGCCGTGGAGCTAGCTAGGCACCACGGCATTTTATTTAGAACGTTGACATTTTGTTTGAACAATAATGATAAGTCCTAAAAAACAAGAAAGGGAACTAAACAGACATAAGACAAAACAAAACAGCTAAAACCGCATGGTTCTTTATGAAGACCGCATATAGCGAAGTACCCATGCGGAAGCCGTAGCTTTCAAAGATAGCACCTTTTGAGATTGGAAATATTCCATGTGCGCTCAAGGTCGCGGCCATCCATGTCACGTAGCTTGTACGCGCCTCGTCCCAAGGCTTCAGTGACTTCATACGGTCCTTCCCACTTAGGGCCCAGCTTTCCTGTGTTCTCCGCTCGACTTGCTTCGTTAGCACGATAGACGTAATCTCCCGGTCGGAAAGAAACACCCTTGACCTTGGCGTCGTAATAAGCCTTCATCTTAGCCTTGGACTTAGCCTCATTGATGGCTGCTATTTCCCTTTTTTCTTCCAACAGATCCAGGTTGATTCGCAACTGTTCATCGTTCGTGATGACATTAACCTCCGCTGTGCGGATGGTAGGCATTCCTATTTCTGCTGGAATAACAGCTTCAGTTCCGTAGGCCAATGCAAATGGAGTATCCTCGTTGGCTGTTTTGATCATAGTTCTATGCGCCCATAGCACATGTGATAACTCATCGACCCACTTGCCACTTCGTTCATCCAGATGCGCCTTGATGCCATTCCCCAAGCTTCTATTTGCTCGTTCGACAAGGCCGTTTGTTTGTGGATGCTTAACAGATGCGAAGCGTCGTTTGATGTTTAATGATGCACACCAATCTTTGAATGGGTTGTCCGTAAACTGCTTGCCGTTGTCCGAGATGATTTCTCCTGGTAGACCAAAGCGGCACACAATGTGTTCCCACACAAACTTCTTGACCTGCTTGCATGTGATAGACTTGACTGCCTTGGCTTCTATCCATCGTGTGAAGTAGTCCATTGCAACAATCAAGAATTTAACCCCCCCCCCCCCCGCAGCTACAGGGAATGGTCCTGCAATGTCAATTCTCCACTTATAAAATGGCCATGGGGACGTGATAGGTGTAAGCTCCTGCTGCGGGTGCCGCGGTACTGGCCTATGCACTTGGCAATCACTACACTTGCGGATCATGTCGCGCGCGTCTCTGTGCATGGTAGGCCAATAATATCTTGTTCGTAAGGCTCTAGCTACCACGGATCGTGGGCCTGCATGCATGTCGCACAACCCTTCGTGTATGTCAATGATTACGTAAGCTGCCTGGCGTGGTCCAACACACCGCAGCCACGGCTGCAAGAAAGAGCGCTTGTAAAGGATGCCTTCTCGAAGTTCGAAATGCTGCGACTTCTTTTTAATGCGTCTTGCTGCTTTTTCCTCGTCTGGAAGGGTCTCATTAGTCAAATAATTGATGATTGGGGTCATCCATGTAGGTCCCTCCTCCTCAACTATAGCGGCAACCTCCCCTTCCGTTATAGATTTCTCCTTGAGTATTTCCACCAAAACTTGTTTAGACAAGTGAGCGAAGCTTGTGGATGCGATCTTGCTAAGAGCGTCCGCTTTCTTGTTCTCGCCCCTTGGCACCTGCTTGATGGAAAACTTACTGAAAGTCGCGATTAGCGACTTGACTTTTTCTAAGTACCTGACCATGTTGTCCTCCTTAGCCACATACCCACCTAGAATGTGGTTCGCGACAAGCCGTGAGTCCACGTAGGCCTCAAGGTTGCGGACTCCCATTCTAGCGGCGATTTTTAAACCCGCAATTAATGCTTCATATTCCGCTTCGTTGTTAGTGGCCGTGAACTCAAAACGGAGGGCGTGCGTGAATTCCATTCCTTCTGGGTTTGTGAGGATGAGACCTGCTCCGGACCCGTCCGTACACGAGGATCCATCCGTGAATAACACCCAAGGTTCCGTTGGGATCTCGTCTTGCTTAATGATTGGTCCTTCCTCATCCGGCTTCTCGATCAGGAAATCTGCCAAGATCTGGCCTTTAACAGCCGTCCTTGGTCTGTAAGATATATTGTGCTCCCCCAATAGGATGCTCCATTTCTGTAGCCTCCCTGCCACGTCCGGTCTAGAAATAACCTGCTTGATTGGCTGATCCGTAATGACCACAATTGAGTGCGCCTGAAAGTACCGGCGCAACCGCTTTGTAGCAAACACTAGTGCTAACACCAATTTTTCCATGGAGGAATAATTCAACTCCGGCCCTTGTAGTATTCTACTTATAAAGTAGACCGGAGTTTGTACTGTATCTCTATCCGTCATAAGTATCGCGCTTATTGCGCCATGAGTAGCTGAGAGATACATAATGAGTTCCTCCTTTGGCCGGGGGGCTACTAGCGTAGGGAGAGATGCAAGATGCTGCTTTAGTTGGCCGAAAGCTTCCTCGGCTTCCTTCGTCCAGCGGAAGTCTCCCTTTCTAATACACTTCTTGAGTGTCTTAAATAGGGGTAATGACTTCTCTGCGGATTTAGATAGGAATCTATTTAGCCCGGCTAAATCCCATTCAGGGACTGCACCTCCTTCCGTGTCTGAGGGGACGGCAGTTGTATCACTGTGTCCGTCTTCTCTGGGCAAGGTTTGATGCCATTTGGATCAATCAAATATCCAAGGAACATCCCCTCAGTTGCTCCAAACGTACATTTCTTTGGATTTAACTTCATGTTAATCCTTCTCAGCGTGTCGAATGTCTCTTGGACATCCCGGAGAAGTGCCTCCTCCGTGTGACTTTTTATCACCAAGTCATCAACATAGACTTCCAGGTTGCGTCCTATTTGTGATTCAAAAGCTTTGTCCACCAACCGCTGATATGTAGCGTCGGCGTTCTTCAGTCCAAACGGCATTTTCGTATAGCAATATACGCCCTGGCTCGTATGGAACGCCGTTTTTTCTGCATCCTCCTCCGCCATCTGGATTTGGTGATACCCTTTATATGCATCTAAGAAGCATTTGAAAGGATATCCACACAAGGACTCCACCTTCCAGTCGATTTCTGGTAACGGGTAACAGTCCTGTGGGCAGGCCTTGTTTAGATCTGTGAAATCCACACACATGCGCCAACTTCCGTCATGTTTCTTGACCATGACCGGATTGGATAACCACTCGTGGTAGTATACCTCGCGCATGATGCCTGCATCCACTAGTTTCCGTACTTCCTCCAGTATCACTTGGCTGCGCTCGGGCGCCTGGCCGCGCTTCTTTTGCTTAACGGGTTGGTACCCTTGGCGGATCTGGAGCTTATGCTCTGCTATCGCTCGTGGCACGCCTGTCATATGCTTTGGCTCCCATGCGAATATATCTAGGTTTGCACTCAAGAGAGAGCACATGGCCCTTTTGCCGCTATCCGAGAGCGCCCCTCCTATGGATACCTCCTGTTCCGGATAGTCAGGGTGAATTGCTACCTTCCAGTTGGGAGGTGGTGGTCCATCCTTGGGTGGGACAGGTGGAGCCGGTGTTGTCACGGTATGACACTCGGATCTTGGTACGACTGTGTTGTAAATAGTAACGATTCCCCCCTCGACGGGGAATTTGATCATTCCGTGTGCCGTAGAGGGTACTGCCCGGATAGCCAAAATGCCTGGTCTGCCTATGATCCCATTATACGGAGAGTGTGAGCGTATCACCATGAAGTTCATCCACGTCGTAGTGGAATGTTCCTCATTCCCAATAGTTACAAGCAAACGCAATTGCCCTATCGGCCAGATAGTGTCTCCACTAAAGCCAGTAAGCGGCGACGTGGCCGGTACTAATTGGCTTCTTATTTCTGGGCATAACTGCACAAAACAGTGTTCATACAGTACCTCTGCTGACGATCCTCCATCCACATACATGCGACGAACGTTGTGTGTTCCAATGCTTATCTCAATAGTGAGAGGCGCATCAATCACATCGCTTGCTGTGATGGGAGGGAATGAGATTTCCCTGCCGCGTGAAAATTTTTGGCCAACTTTCTGCCTTTTGCGGCGCTGTCTGGATTGGATCATGTATATGGTCGAAGGTTTGTCCTTTTGGGGATCCTTCTTATCATACTTCTTGTTGTTGTCTTTTCCATCCTTCCAATCCTTAACTAGGTGCTTGAGTTTGCCTGATTTTATCAGCGACTCAATATGCTTCTTGAGCTGGATACACTCCTCCGTGGCGTGGCCTTTGTCATTATGGAACTCGCAGAAGCGATTTCCTTGCCGACGTTCCGGGGGAGTGGTCATTGGGGGAGGCCTCGAAAAGTTCGCCCCTTCTGTCAGCAAGATCTCCCGGTAGGACATCTTTAGGGGGGTGAACTTATCGTCCGACCGTCCTCCTTTGCTTTGGCTCTTATAGTCTGAGCCCTTGTTATTGTTCTGATTACCTTGACCGCCCGACTGCCTCCGGGACTGATCATTTGACCGGTACCCATTTCCTCGTGATGGGTAGGCCGCGGCAACAACTGTTTCTCCTTCTATGAAATTTATGACCCTTTCCATGAGGTCATCATATCTCTCTGGACGCTTGTCGTTGAGGCGCCTGATCAATTCTCTGTCTGTTATGGCGTGCATGTAGTCAGAGATCTTCAGGAGCTCCGGCATGGTTCTCGTGCGCGTGCACTCATCATTGAAGCGTTCAATGAAGGCTTCTTTGGACTCCCCCGGCCGTTGCTTGACAGTTGCCAATGAGACTGGATCCCTATTATACTTCTTCCTTTGAGTATAATTATTCTCAAAGGCAGTGCGTAGTTCCGTGAAACTATCAATGCTCCGTGGAGGGAGTGCCTCAAACCAGTCGCGGCGTTTCCGATCAAGGTTGAATTGAACATTTGGCACCATATAGGCATGGGCCATCGCTCAATTTTAGCCTGTGTATCAAATATTTTAAGGTGATCGACCGGATCACCGGACCCATCATAAGTCTTGATACACGCCGCATGCGACGCTTGGTGTCCTCAGAGTAGTTCCTTATGCGGAGGGTGAACGGGTCTTCCCTAGGATCCGCCCATGGCCGGGTAAGCCTAGGGTCATCCCATGGTTCACACCATGGACGCGAAAGATCCTCCGCTTCTGCATCTCGATAGTAAGGACCATCATAATACCCATCATTGTTTGGTGGTGGTGGAGGGGTGCGCCTAGGTCGGCGACGCTTAGGCGGATGGTCATCTGAGTCCTCTCCGGACGGGTCCGGGCATGGCGGTGGTGCCCCATCCTTTGCATAGGGACCACTTCTTTGGGATGAACCAGGAGCCTTTTTCCTAGTGTTCATCCTGTCCCACACACTCGGGCGACGTGTGGTTCTGGCCAGCTCTCGATCTGGTCGCTCGGGTGAGCCATCCGACCTTTCTCCTTCTCGAGACTGCGTTAATTCCTGTATAAGGCGGTCTCCTATGCGCTCAAACACATTCCGAGGTTGAGGGGTTTCCTCAAAGGTACCCTGCTCCTGAGGCCGAGCTCTCCTTTTCTTCTGATTTTGGGAGGAGGCGATTGGTCCGGTGTCACCAAAGTTGAGTCTGGCTTGGAGGTTCCTCCCCAGATTCAACCTTGATGCGATCCCTGGGACGATCCTTTCGAAGTTCTGCGTGAGAACTCGAGTAAGATCCTCCTCACTGAGTGGTAGGACTTCCACTTCTTCCTCCGTCGTGGGTCTGCGCGGTTCCTTGTTAGGAGGGTTTGGCGCACTCCCCGGATCAGGGTTGTCCAGGGTTGAAGTAGGCGGGGGTGTCATCGAGATCGTGCTCGTCGCCCCCACAGGCTGAAAACCGCTACGGTTACCCGGCCCGCCTGCGAGGCGGCTAGGTGATTGGTTGGGGATGAGAATCCCTTCCCCTTGGGACTTCCGGTTCCCGGGATTCACGTTCCTGGGGTTAGCTTGCGGATGCCCCTTCGTCATTGGAAATTCGAGATGAAGTTTTGTTCTAGCTTAGTGTTATGTGTCCCACGGATGGCGCCAACTTGTTGGTGCAAAAGTTGGTTGATCCTTGCTAGACCCGAATTAGGCTTAATTCGGGTTGGCTGGGCTCCGGCTCCTGCACCAAGTGAATCGTTTGGTTGGGATCCTGCACACTAAACAGCACGCGTTAGGCTTACCGTGGGAATGTTTCCCACGATTAGACTCCGGCGTGAGAGTAAGTAATCGATTTAAGGTTTATGTGAGTTTAGAGTACAAGCCGTAATACCTTTGTGGAACCCTTGGGGGTTCCTTTTATAGGCAGTGGAACCCTAGTGGGCTGCCATTGATACTTTAGCCCCAAGGAAAGGATAACTATCAGAATTAGAATGATTGTTATCTTCTAATTTTGGTAGTGAATATCCTCTCCATTTGGGATGAAGATATTCCAGACAGAATATGATTATGTCTAATCTTATGTCGGCCGCACCGGGCCGTGGGCCGCACACATGTGCGGTTACTGTTTATTCAAGCCCATAAGCCTGAATGACATCCACCCATCTGTGATGGACCGGATACGGGTAGTACCCGTGGACCGGGCTCATGGCCCGGTTGGGGACTATACGTCATCAGGTGATCTTTGAGCACTTTCCACGCCTCCTGGTATTGAAACTCTTTATTGTAAGTCACTTTGTATTCAACACAAGCTTTTTGGTAATCAGTGAGATCATTTGCACCACTATCATGAGTACGCTCAATGTTATTCATAATACCACAAAATGCACCAACACTAGGACGCAACCTGTTTTTCCATTTGCTCAGAACCGCGTCATACCCTCTAGCAGAACCCGTCTCGGTTTTATAGTACTTCACTACTTTTAGCCAAAAGCCCTTTGATTTTTGACTGTTTCCTTGGATGCAATTCTCGGAAACATAACACCAACCTCTGCATAACGCACACTCTTCCTCACTTATCCATTCTTTTGGTGCCTCAGTTAAATCAACCTGTTTGCCTTTCGTAGCACGTCTTGAGGCCTTCTTAGGTTTGATTGGGGACATTTCTTCCTCATCGTCTTCAAGGTTGTATGCACCATGAAAAGACCCGTGTCCCGAACCTTGACCCATAGATTGATCTTGGCTAGGCCCGTCACCCACATAGTTGTCTTGGTTGTATATCATATCTTCAAATTGTGCATCAACCTCAAAATGATTAATCGGAGAATACTGTTGGTTTGGATAGAAAGTAGTAGAAGAATCCATAGTAGGCCGATACACACCCGTAGGCGATTCGTAGTTAGTTTGTTGGTTATCACGTTGTGGGGGATAAAAAGAACGGTTTGAATAGTTAGGTTGTTGGTGTGATTGATATTCAAAACCGGTGGGTCTAAACCGGAATTGTGGAGACACACGGATAATCAGAATGTCAAGTCCGGTGTCACATGTGGAACGGATTCTTGACGAACTCGGGATTTTGGGGTTTTGTTTTTTTGGGAGTTATTTTGCTAGACATTTTTAATGTGTGTTGAGATTTGTGTGTGAAATGTAAAAATTATGAAAGAGGTATTGATTATATAGGTTTTAAAAAAAAATTGATTTTTTTTTTAAATGTAACGGTCAAATTTTTCAAACGGTTTAATTTTTAAACTTAATTTTCAATTAGGTCGTGACCGGGGTCTATTTGTGCTCGACCTACACTGGCGACCGAATCGCCGCAACGCGACGACTCGGTCGCGACCGACTAGCGACCGACATAAATCCGGTGCGTTGCGGGTAGCCTAAAAGAGCTTTATATACAATATGGTATCGTATCACTAGGGTACAAATCCTTCATGACACAAGAAATAGCAGTAAACTATTTTGTGTAGTGTAATATGTTCTCATGTTTTAGGACAAAATTGTTGAGGTTGCATCAAATTTTTAATTTTTTGGTAACCGTAATTTTCGTCTCATTGAATTGCATCATTTTTTTCACTGCACCACGCCACGGCACAGGTACAGAATGATAAAGGGTCATCATAACTTAGTATATATATATATATATATATATATATATATATATATATATATATATATATATATATATATATATATATATATATATATATATATATATATATATATATATTTGAATATAATGTTTGATATGACAAACGAAAAAATTAAATATTCCCTCAATTGTCAAAAAAAGGGAAATTAAAATTCATCCAAAAAGTGATAAATTTTAATTTACTTGACAATTATTTTTAATAAACTTTTTTTAGTGGTTTTTTATCGGGTTTTTACACGTTAAAATAAATTTTTTCTAAAATTTTAAAAAGTTTATATAAAAATTATCATTCGGTTTTTACTCCTTTAAATAAATTTTTTTATATAAAAGTTATATAAACTTATTTATGAAATTTATATAAAAAGTGAATTTTTTTATTTTTAATCGTATAAATAGGAAGTTTATAAATTTCAAAATAAACTTATAAAAAATATTTATTGTGATTTACTCGTCTAAATAGAAAACGTAATATATTAGAATTTAAATAAAAAATGAAAAATTCTAAATTTAATCATTTAAATAGAAAATTTAAAATTCTTAAGAAGATTTATAAAAAAAAATATTTTTTCGATTTTTACTCGTCTAAACAAGAAAAATAAAAGCTATATAAATATTTTATAAACTTTATATAAATTTTGTATAAAGTTTATATAAATTTTTTTATAACATTTATATAAAAAATTTATAAAAAAATTTATAAAATTTATATAAATTGTTTATAATATCTAGTTTTTAGAATTTCTTTTTAAATTTTTATAAATTTCTTATAAAATTTATAGAAATTTGTAATATAAAAGTTATATAATTTTTTTATAAAAATTTATATAAAAAATGAAAATTCGATTTTTACTCGTTTAAATAGGAAATTTATATAAAAATATTTACTCGTGCTAATTGTTTCTACCCAAAATAAAAAATTCAAAATATCATGAAGTTCTGTTAACCAAACATGCGTAACCATTTTAAATTTCAAAAATTTTAATTATCAAAAATTATACTACGTAATTTACTAGATTTAAAATTTCGAACTGGCTTTTTAAAGTTCCAAGGAAGACATATTAGCTCTGAAGAAAATCACACATGTACTTGCGATGTGTTTAGATAGTAGTAGTAATTGTAAATTACCATAAAGAAAGGCTTCCTTTTTATTTGGGCTAACATAAAGAAAACTAAGTAACAATAAGTTGATTATTTTTGGCCCACTAAAATTGACCAGTTTTGGCCCATATGAAAAGTATAACATGATTTGGCCCTTTAAATATTCACGGGCATGGTAATTAATAATACTCCCTACTAATTTAGTACATAAGTCATCAAATTATCTTATTTTCGCCACTCAAAAGTTTGGTATTTTCATAAAATGAATTAAACTTGTGAACTTCACGGTTCAAAGTCGACCACTTCTCGATCAACATATTTTTGTTCCGAGGTTTAAAACCCTCATCCTTAAGCCGATCGTTATACATATCTATAATTTGGAACCAAAACGCATCATGTGGTTGATCGGTCCCGGGTCTTCGGATACTTCAGTACAACACTCGGCCAAAATTTGTTCTTCACGTTGGGTCCAAAAAGAACGATCCGACTTGGGGGTGGTGGTGGGGCTTTCTTCGGGTTTTTTTAACAACACTTTTCTTTCTCCCACTTTTCTTCGATGGACCCGCGGTTTGATCTTTGGGTTCTTTGGGCTCATCGTTTTCTTTGGGCTCTTAAGGTTCTTGTGACGAGTGTTAAGGAAAGTTTTGGAAAGTTTGTTATTGTGATTGTTGGAAGACTTGCGATTGTTGTTGGAACCATAAATTGAATGCCTCGGTGTATAATAAACAAACGGGTTTTGTTGTGGAAAGTTAGCAAAAGGATTTGGGAGTTGATTATAGTTGGCGAATGAAGAAAATTGGTTAGTTCTTGATGTGCTAGATGTTGCGGATGAGGGAGTATTCGGGTTAGACGAAGTAGACGAATTTCGTAATTGAGTAGTCAAAATTTGATTTTAAGGATCGGATAAAAAATTGTTTATCCATTTATTCGGGTATTGGTTTGGATTTTGACTCATAGTGGTTAGAAAAAATATAGAAATTAGAGGTAGTGAATTATAGAATAATGTATAGTTTTTTTTGTAGTTTTAGAAGGGATTTATCGTGAAAATAAAGAGAAAAAGTGGTTTTTTTTAAAACCCGAACGGTCAAAAAACACTCCAGAAAAAACTAACAGTTGCCATAATGGTAACATTTTCAAATTTTTTTATTTTTTTTAAAAAGAAAAAAAAACCTGATAACGCAGCCCATGGCGCGAGCGACGGTATGGTTAGCTGCGCCATGACCTCGCGCCATCATCCATAACGCCGGCTGGCCACAGCCAGCCAAAAATTCATAACGCAACCCATGGTATGGTTATTGGTTGGCGACGCCATGACCTCGCACTATGATGACCAGCCAAATCATGACTCAATGTACCAAAACCTGTAAAAAGTTTACATATCTCATCAATACTTTTTAACAGACTAGACGAGTACTCGCGCATAGCGGTGGAATTGTTTGGCGACAGATAATTAACGAAACACTAGATCGTGGTAAGATCTAAGTATAATTGCAAAATGTTGTAACATGTGATAATTCAGTTCTAAATAAAATATCTAATACCAAACAACATATTAAAATCAGTTATTAAAACTAAACGTCAAACAATAAACGATAAAATGTAATGACTGTTAATTATCGCGCAAAACTTCTTGGTATATAACATTTGAGGTGTACACTCCTTCTTCAGCAAACGGCTTGACTGGCTTCACTAAAACCTTAGTTGTTGATCGTGATATCTCTCTAGACAATCCTACATAAAGTTGTTGATGATTAAGTGATAATTTAGAAATGCATACCAACTTTTTGATTTACAACCAATGGTAACTTTGCTGGCGATGTATGAATTGATTACAAATCAAAAGATTGTGTTTTCAAGTTCGGTCTGAGAATATGCAAAATATTATCGGATTAGAAGTCTAGAAAGAAATATCAAACACTTTGTCACAATTGTATTAATGTTGTGTGGAAAGTTGTTCGATCAAAATAGTTGTCAAAATCGTTTCAAGTTTGGTGACGTTAAATACATTCGAGTTAAATTCACCAACCAAGCTGGTAGGTTTGTTCCAAATTAATTTTTTTAATTTTTAATAAAATGAGATATTTAATAGTACTATTTTTTTTACTTTTTATACTATTTTTTCTCAACACACTACCGTTTTTTGATGCCAAAGGATCAGACATTCTTTATTCTATCAACTTTGGGCCCATCGTTCTCACTGTTTTTACGATAAATCATTTTGTAGATCAAATTGCTTGTTATTTTTATTTGTTAAAACAAAAACCATTTTATTGTAAAGGTTAATAGAAGCTATATCATCATTAGTACAAATCATTCAAAGCACAAGTAAAAACTTCGAACATTTCGAAACCTCTTGGGTAATAAACTCCTTTTAAGTAAATACTACTTATGTTTTAAAATTATTGTCTATATTTTTATTTTCGTTCGTCTTAAAATTATTATCCATTTCTAAAAATAATAAATGAGTTTGTTTAAGATTACTATATTACTTATAATCTAAATTAATATTTACAAAAATAAAAAAAAACAATAATTAATTGTCAAATGGTAAAATTGTTTTTTATTCGTAGAAATATAAGTAATAATTAATACACTTTTGTTAAACTGTATAATTCTTTTTATGAAAAATAATTTTATCGCGGAGGCACTATTATTGACACAATATTATTTCTTTTCATTTTTTTATTGAAATGTCATTGAAAACCCGCGTCAATTTATGTGAAGGACTGTACCACATTTTTACCTCTTTTCTGCCGTCAACAGACAAAAACATTAAAGCTTTAAAGAAAACTAAAAATTTAAACATTTCCCAAGATTCCAAATATACTTTTTGTACAGTAGGCGCAGTAAAATCCGGATATTCCTCAGTCGATAATTGTGTCGATACCACACCTACTCATCTAGCACCATAGGTCATTATCTAAAAAAAAATTACAATCAAACATGATTATCTTTCTAGTTTCTACTACAAAATTTTAACAACGTTTCAAAAGTAAACAAAATTAACATTATATAACTTTTTACTTAGGTTTAAAATAGTTAAAATTAAATATTTTAAAAGTTTAAAACTTTCAAAATATATCAAAATTCAAAACATTGAAATTCTGAAACTTTTAAATTACAAAATATTTCAAATGTTCACAAATTTCAAAATTTTGGTCTTTCAAACAATTTCAAAATTTGAAACTTTTACGATTTCAAAATAATTCAAATTTTAAAAACTTAACAATTTCGAAACAAAACCAACGACATCACTACCACAACAGAACCACCAAACAAATTTATATATAAATAACAAATTTACAAAAAATTTACCTGATAACAAAACCCAAAATATATATGTAAATTTACATATAAATTACAAACAACTACTGTATTTTTTTACCGGGTTTGAATAACAACAATACAAATTAGTAAAATTACTAACAAACTTACAATTGCAGAATACATTTTATAACAAATTGTTAACGATCCAACTTTACATTACATAATAAAAAAAAATTTTGAACGGCAACTTTATTAGTTTAAAAACTAGCAAGGAGCTAGACAATTACAAAGAAAGTAAATAGGGATGTTGCAACCAAGTAGCCCAACTAAACGAGCTTTTACATCTAGCATGACACCAAACATAGGAACGGGAAACAATATCGTCAAAAATAATATCCTTCCGAGGAGACTTAGCCGTGAAAATAAGGCCATTTCTGAAATTCCAAATACTCCACCAAGCCATATAGAAAACACCTTCCAGCATAATTTTAAGATTGGATCCGAGCCGAATACCGTTGAACCATGACAACCAATCTTCATAAGAACAAATATGCGACCAAGAAAGGTTCCACCAACGACATAACAACCGAAAAATATCAGTAGTCAAATCACAAGAAAAAAACAAATGCGAGGTGTCTTCGGAAGGTCCTTTACAAATCGGACAAGATGTATCAGGAACATTGACATCTCTCCTAAGCAGGTTCATGCGAGTAGGGAGCCTATCAATACAAACCTTCCAAGCGAACACGTTTACTTTAATTGGAATAAACTTAACCCACCGAGTAGCAACGTTACCTTTAGGGAGAAAAACCTCGTCCAACAAGTTTCTAACATCTTTAACACGAAACTCCCCATCACCAGTTAAAGACCACACCCATCTATCAGCAGTCGTGGAAAGAACAGTCGACCCAACCAATGTCAAAAGCTGAACTAGCTGCTGCTCTTCGACCCCACCTCGAGCAGAACGACGAAAAGAACCATCAAACGAATCCATCAATTTATCGGCCACATAAATGTCTTGATTAGTATCCAATGCAAAAACACGGGGAAAACGATGACACAGTTGAGAATCCTCGATCCAAGGGTCCTTCCAAAACCGCACCTTAAGACCGTTACCAACTCGCATACGACAATAAGAGAGCAAATCAACGCCTTGCACTTTGATCTTATGAATTTCTCGAACAATATTGCCTCAAACCGAAGAATAACGAAACAAGCCTTGAGGAAAGCAAGTACCATGAATGGACGAAATTACCCGATACCAAAGAGAGTCATCTTGAGTAACGAACCTCCAAACCCATCGAAAGAGGAGAGCCCTATTTAAGGCAAAATAGCTGGACACTCCTAATCCCCCGTATTTTTTTGCCGCAAGAATTTTTGACCACTGAACCCACGTAATCTTCTTATCAACACCTTGACTAGCATAGAAGAACTTACGTCGAATGGACTCCATAACATTGAGCACATATTTCGAAACTTTATAAAGCGACATGCTATATATAGGAGTGGATCCTAGGACAGACTTGAGAAGCGTGAGCCTCCCCCCAACAGAAAGAATATTACACTTCCACTTAGAAAGCCGAGAGTGAAGTTTACCAATAATAACATCCCATTCTTTGACCAACGACATATTGCCACCAACCGACACCCCCAAATATTTGAATGGAGCCCGCATAACTGAACAACCAAGAGTAACTGCCGCTGCACTAACCATCTCATGAGATATACCAACTCCTAAGAGGTGACTTTTTTGAAGGTTAATCTTGAGACCAGAAACCAATGAAAAACAGTGAAGGATGTGTGATATATGAGTAATGTTTTGCTCAGACCATTCCCCAATGAATAATGCATCATCAGCATAGAATAGATGTGAGATCATAAGCGTAGAATCAATCCTTAAGCCTTTAAATAGACCCGCATCAATAGCTCGATTAAAAGATAAATGCAGGGATTCCATAACAAGAATGAGATCATTACATAATAAAATTAGTAAATATATTTACTTACAACTTTGTAACAAAGCTATACTTTGCCAACACATATTTAAGCCACATCACTCGATGCAATGGTTTCCCCTTTCCCGCGACATAAAACTAAAAAAATATTAACTCAGATTTAGAAAAAAATAGGTGTATATATAAAAAAAAAACCAATGAAAACTTAAAGAATTAGCACCAACAAATTAAATCATACATACCATGTGTAGACGGCTGGTTTTTCCGCCACACAAATAGTTCAGCATGGACAGATCAGGTTTATTCAGCAACTGAGAGGCGTTTTCCAGTGACGGTGGTGGCAGCCAAAACGTCACAAATTTTCTAAAATACAATATACAAAAAAAATTCATAGATTTATATTAAAACCTTCAATACTTAATTAATAGACACAGATCTATTATAAAACAAAAAATTACCTCTAATCTTAAAAAAAAAAACTTTCAGTGCTCATTGGTCTTTGTGGTCTCGCCAATGTGGTGGTTGGGTAGGCGACATGGTGGTTTTAGTGATCGATAAGCTTTTTATGATATGTGGCGAATGATGGTGGTTGAGGGGAGTGTCGCCGGTGGATGTGTTTTTTGTGAGATGAGATGAGATGAATTAGGTTTTTTTGTGGCGTTTTAGATGAGAGTGTATTTGTTTTTAGAGTGAGTGTGTGTGTGTGTGATTTATTGGTCTTTTTGTTTGAATTTATTTGTAGGTTCGGATGTATGTTTTGGATGGTATTTTGGTTTGGTGTGTGTAAATTTAGGCTTAAATGGAGGGTTGGAAGTCTGAAACTTAAATAGGAATGGTTGGATTTTATAAGATACTAAAAATTTTTAGTGAGACCCACAATTTTTCAACATTCAACATTCAACTTTCAACCATGGGGTAAATGCTTTATAAGGTATATAGATACGTGAGCAACCAATAATACTAACAAGAAAAATGTATTACCGAATGAATTTGTGCTACCAAGCATTCCATAAATGAAGCTCGCATTCGACTAATGTGCGTCATATTAGTACTTGTCACTATATAAGTCCACAAACGATATTTACAATAAATTTGACTTGACCTAAAAAGTAAACACAACTGAATATTTTTAAGCCAGCCATTTTAGAAAATTAAGGGGTGTTTGTTTCTGCTTATATATGGCTTATTTGGTTTTGGACTTATATTTCATAAGCTCGTTTTTTATGGCTTATTTTGAAACTTTTCATCTTGTATAAGTTTACTAATACTTAAAACAATGTTCTTGTCCTGATTTTGAAACCATACCAGTGAATTCTGAGTTGGTAATATTATGTCTAGTTTTTCTGGCATCATTTATGATGATTAGTTTGTATGCTTGGATTTTCAAATTGCTTTTCATTTCATCAGAATTAAGAAGAAAGAGCTTTAAATAATCAATCGAGCATTTTGCTCCTTGTTACCTTCATGAAAACCTTAAACAACAACATAAACATAAAACATAGCATTTCATTTCATTGATTGATTCGATTTACACCAGTTTCAACATCCAAAACCCATTCGATACTAAATAAGAGCCCTAACCAAATCAACCACTTGTAAACTTGGTGACAGCCTTGGTACCTTCAGAAACAGCGTGCTTAGCCAACTCACCAGGCAACACCAATCTGACAGCAGTCTGAATCTCCCTGCTCGAAAGCGTATTCTTCTTATTATACCTCACCAGTTTCGAACTCTCAGCAGCCAATTTCTCAAATATATCATTAATAAACGAATTCATTATTCCCATCGCCTTGCTTGAGATTCCGATATCTGGATGAACCTGTTTCAACACCTTAAAGATGTAGATTTTGTACATCTCAACCGATTCTTGTGCCTCTTCTTCTTCTTGTCTGCTGATGCTGCTGACGTGTCCTTTGCTGGGAGCTTCTTTTCGGCTTTGGGTTTTGCTGCTGGCTTCTTCTCCGCTGCGGGTTTTTTCTCTGCTGCTGCCTTTGGTGCCATTTTTGGGATCTTGGTTGTTGGATTATGAGTTGTGTTTTTGTTTCTAACGCTGGAGATTGAGTATTGAGTTTAGTTGTTGAAATGTGTTTCACACGGATCGGCGATGTGGCCGCTCATTTCACTTTTTAACTATTTCCTCTGTCTCATATTAATAGTTCATTTTATTATTTTGAAACGTCTTAAATTAATAGTTCATTTTAAAAAATAAATAAAAAATGTATATTAAGTTTACTATATTACCATCACTTGATTGTATTATTACAAATAATAAATAAGTTATAAATTAATTACTTAAGTGTAAAATTGTCATTATATAAAAAGTAAAAGAGAAAACACTGAAAAAGTGTTTCTTTTATTCAACTGCGTGTTTTTTTGTCGGTGGATTATTAGTCATTCAAATACGACGAATCATTTGTCGTTTTGATTATAGGCCTTTTTCCATTAGCCTAAAGGTTTTGTCCATGTTTGACACCAACCAATTAGCTTCTCTTTCGGTCTCTTTGTCCATGTACGAGTATATTAATTCACATATTATTTTTTTGTTCTAAAATAAATACAATGAATAAGAGAAACGACATCCTATCTAAATCCAAGTCCTCAAACGATAACAAAAAAGATTAAACACACATAATATATACAGACATTTGAAACCACTTTATCTCTTAATTTAGTCTACATCCGATTAGCTAAATATTGAATACGTAACAATAGTACAATCTCAAAAGACAACACCCAACGGAAACCTTAAAACGTTAAGAACTTCACAACCAAACTTCACCTACATGACGCCACCGCGGCAGCGCGCGGGATAATTTCCCACTCGTTAGAAACTAATACGTATATGAGACTCGCGTGTACCTATAACCTGGTTTGTTCTCTCCATTTGAGGTTGTGTTATTATAAGAATGTTATTAGTAAATCTGCGTGCTTTGCTCTTAAATACCTCATAAAAATTGGATTCCCTGTAGTATGTCACAAAACGAGGGAGTACTACTGATATCAATGGGATTTACAACCATTGGGAGACTGGGAGTACTAAAGTATTAAATATTGGATAGCTACGGTGGGTGTTGTAATTGATATATAAGACTTGCAACCATGGTTTAAAATTGCGAGCAACGCTACGAGCGATCGCTCATAGACAGAGTGATGCAATGACACATTATGTATCGGCATCACGAATCAGAGAGATGCAATAGGAACAAACGCAACGGGTTTTGTGATGCGAAGTTGTTCAGGGTGCATCCCCTAATGCTATTGTAGTATTGTATCACTTCACAACGTGCACCCTATTGCTATTGTATCAGTTCACAATAGTGTGATGTTCGCTCCAAACGCGATTTAAACTTTAGTCTTGATAAACTACTTGGTGAAGGCTATAAAGAAAGAAACTAGCTGAATGTTCTTTTTACTTTAAATTATGTTCTTGATATTCATTTAGAATATATAGGTTACTCGTTTAATGTTTAAATATACTATGAGGTGCCGTTTGGTTTATATATTTGTGAAGTTACAGAGTTAATGTGTAAAAATGATATTTTGAATATATATATATATACGAAGGAGGGAAAAACTAATGTAACCAACTATTTACAATATTAGTCCTTATATTTGTTACTATTTTCTGTATTAACCTTTATCTCTTGAACACTCCCCCTCAAGTGGAGAGTTGAAGTGTAGAATATTGATAATCTTGTTAATCTATGAAGTGGGTTGAAGATTTCTAGAGAGAGAAACTAGTGAGAGAAAGTGAGAGAGAACTATGTGTTTTTCATTAAAATGATAAAATGGAAAATCAACAACCAACCCCTTTCCATGGTGGAAAGGGGTATTTATATCCAAGGCCACTATTGAGCTTGGGCCGACCCATGACAAGCCCATGGGTCGATTTCTTACTTAACTAAATAAGTACTCATTAACTACGAGCTATTACAACATTAATAATATTGTGGAGTGACCGATACTTCTAATATACGTTAAAACGTATTTCTAACAATCTCCCCCTAAGGGAGGTCACTCCACGTTACAAAGTTCTAAACCTAGCATACTATACTAAGTCTTCGTTCTTCAGCTCGTAGTCTTTTCTTCTTTCTTTTTGTTGTGAATATGTTGATTTGATCTTTTAGGCTTTGGCTTGAGAGCATTGTTCTTTTGACCAATCACGTGCGATCTTTGCCTTCTTGTGAATCTTGCCTCCTCGTGACTCCATGTTCCACACACTAATGTATTTTTGTTGAATTATCGAAAGCTTCAGAGTTTGGTACAGCGGAAGACTTCATTTTGCACTTTCTTGAATTTTGCTGAACTTTGATGCAGAAAAACATAAGCATGTGGGAACGACTTCAGCTGGTACACCACAACGCCACCGTCTTCGCAGCAACATGATAAGACACGAATGAAATGGCTTAGAACATTTCATTCCTAATCGGTAGCGTTTTACCTCCGGTCGGTGAAGACCGTTGGACGCCATCGGCTCTGATGAATCATTGGACTAAACCTATTCCTACCACCCTTTTGTCACCACATTCGTCGTGAATTAAGCGTGTTTTGGGAAAATATAGCCACCATGAAAAATCCTTGAAAATCACCTAAGGTACTTGTGATATTGAAATCAAAAGTTTTGTACCTTAGGTGTTTTGTTCATAAAAAACGCTCCCCCTTAACACGTGCTGTACACATATTAAGTTGGATTATCGTTAAGTCTTTTTCATCTTTTAGCCAAGTATCATTTAAGTCTCCTTAATCCCATTTTTTCCCCTTATCCAAAATGTTAACCATTAATATTTGGGATATTGAATGGATTAACCGGTCTTTGGGTAAAAATGAAATCGATGTTTGGCCATAGAACATGTTAATGCTCCCCCTTAAATTAATAAGGGATAGTTGTAGTGCTTTAGTATGATATATTTTGAAAGATTTAGAATCTCGTGAGAAATTCTTGAAAAGTTATCATACCTTAACACTACATCAAGCCGTAAAAGCACAATATTCACAAATTTACATATTCACAATTAAAAACCAATATAGAGTAGACCTGAAATGTACGAACCATTAGATGGATCGTTGCAGTAACTTGTGGTGCACTTCATATGGTCTACCACCAACGAATCTTTCTAAGCTCCTCATCAATCTACGTTCACGGAGATTTTGATCAATCTTCTTGATCACATATTTCGCCATTTGCTGATAACCCTGATGCCAGTCCTCGGTCATCTCTGGTAAAGACCCACCCGAATTAAGATGCTCCAATTTTCCTCTGACATATATGAGAGTCCCATCACTGTACTTATAAAGCTCACCTACCCTCATAAACTTCATTATCCCTCGACTGTTCAAGTAGAAAATCCCGTAACTCGGAACAGTAATGCCGGTATAGGGACATCTTGTGACATGTTGAGGTAGAACTTGATTCATTGGACGGGTTAGGTTAAGCTTCCTTTGGTAGCTTTCAACTCCCAATTAAAGATCTTCAACTCATTTCTTGATAACAACGCTTCGTGTGAACATACGAAGTGCTGTATTCAAGGCAATGATTTCTTCACGAGTAAGATGGGTGAGTTGATCACGGGTCATCATAAGCAACATGTCTTCGATATCTTCAAGGCGAATGATAGAAAAATCTCCATGCTGTATGATGTATTCTCTGTCATCCTCCCTTTTTAGACGAATCTCCGTCACATGATGATAGCCGTTCTTGGCTTCAGTTTTCAGTCCCAAAATGCTGGAGATGCGAATATCGGATCTAACGTTGCTTCCTGAATTGGCTAAGCAGCAACCTCTGTACGCCCTTCGGACTCGTTCGTCCCAATGTGATGCACCTATAACAGCATACATATCATAATTACGAGTTACCTTTGGGACCCAGAGTCGGTTTACCTTTTCCTCGATCCAGGGTATTGTTCCCCAGTTAGCAACTTTCAGCAAGGTCAGGGAGGTTGCGTACTTTGATGAACCCTTGAGGAGATAATCAAGATCATAGGTGACGAAGAAGTCAAGAGCAATTTTATTATCTTGAGAAGGATCAAGTGGAGGTGGAGCTCTTTCTGACTCATGAAGACCTGGCCTTTGAACGGTATTAAGAGCTTTCAGGATCTCATCAGCATAATACTCGTATTCCATGCGGCTTAACTTGGTTTTGGCATGAATTCTCTTATCCTTTAGCGCTCTCTTTACCAAAGACGGAGTGACAGAAGATTTATACTCATGAGCCAGAAATGCACACAAGTCTATCGGACTACGGATACGGAGATATAGAACATCTCTGTCAGCGTCTGTGATCGGATCATATTTAGCAGCTGTCGTGATCCAAGCTTGTGGCGGTGCAGTCTCGTCAATCTCCAATGTGTCTGCCCAGTCCCGTGTGCTTGACTCGGGAACCGTAGATTGTGGTTCTTGTTGCAGAGGAGTAGAGACATGAACACTTGCTGGTTCTGATTCAGGCATCTCGGCGGTGTCATGAACAGGCGAGTGTTGTGCAGCTTCAGGTTCAGTTACTGATTCTGCAATCACAGGAGCAACAAAAGAACTAACAGGGTTAGTGGTAACAGGTATAGACACAGCAATAGATGTACCAGGAATCGATGATGCGGTAGTAGCATTCAAATCATGGCGCCACTTGAATCGTCTTGATTCCGTTGAGGTGGATTTTTCCTTTTGCGCAGCATCTTTCTGTGACTTGGTACCAGACTTAGATGGTTTCTTTGTGCTGGCAACCTTGTCCCCCGTTTCAGGCTGTTTACCATCATCATCCTCATCGTCATCCTCGTTGCTTCCCTTAGCACTCTCCTCATTTCTATCACCACCATCACTACCATCATCATCATCATCATCCTCATCATCATCACCATCATCGTCACCATCATCATCTTCATCTTCTTCTTCTTCTTCTTCTTCTTCTTCACCGTCACCCTCTTCTTGTTCACTAGCATCCTTTTCCTCCTCAGGCAGAATGTGGTAAGGTACCACACTTCCAAACATTTTAAATAACCGATCATCCTCCATGATAGCATCATTTAGTGACTTGTAGAGTGTCCGCTGAACTTTGGACTTATCAAAAGATCCAACTTCCCTCATACGAGCTTTGAGGATCTTCTTTAATTCAAAATCCGTTAAATCATAGGCAATTTTGTAGGCGGATTCAGAAGGATTGGATGACTTAATCATCAAGTTATCAGCCGCGAGTGTCTTCAACTCATCACGCAGTTTTGGCATAAGGGACTCAACGGATTCTTTCACTCTCTCTTCAATAGAAGCTTCAAGTGTTTCTTTCTGCTCCTTGTATTTATCCTTCATAGCTTGAAGTCTCGTGATTCGTGCTGCATACTTATCAGCTTCTGCCTTTTTGACCTGAGCAAGTTCTTCTGCATGAGCTTTACGTGTCGACTCCATCTCTGCAACGAACTTAGCTAGCATCTCTTCTTGGGCTTTCTTTGAGGCTTCTTCACTTTGCACTCGTATAAGTAGCTCTTGGCGAAGATTATCCATCTCTCTTCTTTGATTATCCGTGTGTTTATCCAACAGTTCTGCCATTACAAATGCAGCCATTGAAGATGATACAGAGCTACTCTAGGTTGGTTGAAGAGGCTCGGTTGTGACTACAGTACTGAGGATGGAAGTTATTGGAGGTGGAAGGAATGGTGTTGGAACCGGTCGGGTTGGTAAGGGCTGTATTGGTGGAGGTTGAGTTACTAAAGGCTGGGTAGGTACCATGATTGTAGGAGCACCGGACTCCTTTTCAACACTTGCTGAAACAGGGATGGATGTCTCCTTCGAAGTAGAATACCGTTCAGGTGATCCAAACTCATCAATATCATCTGGCTCCTCGTACTCTTCTTCAATATTCATCTGTGCACCCGAACCACTACCGCCCGTGTCTCTCCTACTCTTTTCAATAGCTATCTTCATTAATTTTCTCTCAGCCTTGTCAAGAGTAGGATCGACATCAACATCTTCTTCGTCGTGGAGAACTAACTCATCAGCCGTGCTCTTTCCCTTCTTAGCCTCAGTCTTCTTCTTCTTGGTTTCGGGTTCAGATAAAGCAGCTGGTTGCTTGCGTTTACCTTTACTCTTGACCGTAGTAGACGAGTCTTCTCCTGTCTGAAGGCTTGCTTTTAGCTTCTTGATTTCTAGTAGCAGTAGTTTGTAATCAACAGAAGCTTTAATTTTATCCGTCAGAAGATAACCGGGAATAGGACCAGGAATAACAGCACCAGATGGTCCTTCATGCCTTAGATCCACAGTGTGGTCAGCCTCTTCAGTGTGATGACGACTTGCTGCACGCTTATCAATAGTAACATCATTCTTCATAAAATAATTAATTATAAGCTTGATAAACCGAGGGTAAGGAAAGAAATTAGTCTTCAGCTTCTTGTTTTGGAAGAGTTGAAAGTTAAATTCTTCCGACAACAATAATGCATAATCTGCATTTGAGCCTTAGTACATTCCATGGAAGATGTTCATAATTAGACCACGCACAACATCATGCCCAGATGTTTTAGGTGTGAGACATCTACTGAGAATACCAAGGATAGCTCTCCAAGGTTGACCTACTTTAGCGGTGGTAAAATCAGACACAACTCGTATGTCAGGACATCCAAGAGCATTGAACATCTCCATGAGTTCGTCTTTAGTAGGATCCCTGGAAAATGACATACCTTTGGGTGTATCCTGAATTCCAAATATCTTACGGAAGTCTGAAACAGTAAGTGTCTGTTGCTTGTTGTCGAGAGAGAAGGTGATCTTGTTTGAAGTACTTTCCTTGGTAGCCCAGAATTCATACATGTAATCATATGGCACCGAAGCAGTACTCCTTAAGGCATTCTTGAAGTGAGAGTGATCAAGGATTGCTATGGCGACTTTAAATCCATGGTGAGTGGATTTTGAAACTTGCTTCAGCCGGTAATTGTTTGGTATAAACTTGAGGGCTCTTGCTTCGGCAATTGCGGCTGCTTTAGCATCTTGGAGTGCTTGTACTGTTGGATTAGTCATCGTGTCTGCTTAAGATAAGACATAAAAGGTTGATACACAATAAAAACATATAGATATATATCATTATGACTTCTAAGCATAACAAATTTCAACAAGTAATTATAACAAGCAAACAACTATCAATCCTTCATTCGGAACTCTTCATCCGGAACTCTTCATTCGGAACTCTTCATCCGGAACTCCTTCATTTGGAACTCTTCATCCGGAACTCCTTCATGCGGAACTCTTCATTCGGAAGTTCGTTCGGAACTCTTCATTCGGAAATTCATTCGGAACTCTTCATTCGGAAGTTCATTCGGAACTCCTTCATTCGGAAGTTCGTTCGGAACTCTTCATTCGGAAGTTCATTCGGAACTCCTTCATTCGGAAGTTCGTTCGGAACTCCTTCATTCGGAAGTTCGTTCGGAACTACTTCATTCGGAAGTTCATCCGGAACTCCTTCATTCGGAAGTTCATCCGGAACTTCTTCATTCGGAATTTCATCCGAAACTTCTTCATTCGGAAGTTCATCCGGAACTTCTTCATTCGGAAGTTCATCCGGAACTTCTTCATTCGGAAGTTCATCCGGAACATATTCATTCGGAAGTTCATTCGGAACTTCTTCATTCGGAAGTTCATCCGGAACTTCTTCATTCGGAAGTTCATCCGGAACTTCTTCATTCGGAAGTTCATCCGGAACTTCTTCATTCGGAAGTTCATCCGGAACTTCTTCATTCGGAAGTTCAAAAGCCTTGTTCATCCGGAAGTTCGAAACGCACCCTATTAATGATTATTCTACGCGCGATTGTGAGTTTTTAAGGCATTCTACGGCAACAAATCATCTTTCTAAGGATATTCCGAGTAAAACCCACCTAAAACCCTAATCAATTAATCCCTAATTTAGGCAAATGAACCCTAATTTGATAAACTTGATTACCCGAATCAATTAACTGGATTAAATGATGAATTAGGCGAATTAGAAATTAAAGATTCGATGTTTGTACCTTTTTGATCGAATGAAACGGATTGTATGATTAGAACGAGAGTTTGTAAAAGCTTGAGTGTATGTAACAATGACGGAGAGAGAAGGTAAAATAGAAACAGAGAAGATGAATGAACGGGGGGGGGGGGGGGATTTGGTTTGACTTAGGTCAAAAATTTTTACAACTTTCACCCTTAGTCATTTTTAACCCATCACTTTTCTTTCCTTTTCCCTTTTTATTCCTTATCTTTTCATTTTTCTATTCTCGTCTCCCTAACCATCGTTAAACTTAGCCAACTTAACCTAGCTTAGCTAAACTATTCACGACAATCTCACAAACAAATACAATACGAATGCCAAAGCAATTCCAGCCATTAACCATTGAGCCAATTAATTTTCCTCAAACATTTTTGAAAAATCGTTTTGATGACGAAGACGATTTAATATTTTCTCCCCCTTAAACGATGACCCGTTTTCTATTTAAAGAGCTGTAGTCATTGTTTAAAGAGTCAAATATTGATGAAAACTTTTCCAATTAATATCTTGAAAAGATTGATTCGTGGTGGCAATAAGATTTCTCTTATTTTGACAAATTAATGCACTGAGACGTACACTAACTCGTGTTAGACCAAGTTGTAAAGTAAACTTGATCCCTTTGCATGATTTGGCTTGTAAATCATGCCCGAGAAAATTAATTCCCGTTGTGAGCCAACGTTTTCCAAGGAAATACGTGACTTTAATGCGAAAACCGGGTTGCAGTCTGAAATAACTACAAGCCATAATGGGCATGTTTTAAAAAATGTACAACTTTTATACGGACTCTATTTATGGCGCCGTGTCAATATTGATCGACATTTCTAAAGCCGTAAATATTACCGTACTAAAAGACATGCCCGTTTTAAAAAACGAAAAATACTTTTGGTTTTTCTTGATTTTATAATTTTTATGGTTTTTGTAGGTTTTATATTTTTTATGGTTTTTCTTGGTTTTATATTTTTGTATTTTTCTTTTTGTGGTTTATATATATACGATAATATACATGATCACGAACAAAAGATACGCCTGAATAGTTTACCACCACTATTCAGCTGATTCTTCTGCCAATTCTTTGAGAGTCGCTGGAGTGAATGATTTCATGCCAAGCTTGTCGATCAAAAACTTGATTCGTCCTCGATCTAAGGCTTTGGTGATCATATCTGCCAGCTGATACTCAGTGGTGACAAAATACAGCTCGATCACTCCGTTCTCCACCTGCTCTTTAATGAAATGGTAGCGAATGTCTATGTGCCTGGCCCGGGAGTGTTGAACGTAGTTGCAGCAAAGGGCAATGGCGCTCTTGTTGTCACAATACATCGGGATTTTGTTGAATCCCAAACCGTAGTCAGTTAGTTGTGATCTCATCCAAAGGACTTGAGCACAACAACCGGACATGGCGATGTATTCAGCCTCCGTGCTAGAAATTGTAGCGCTTTTCTGCCTTTTTGAAGACCAACTAATCAATCTGTCTCCAAGGAGTTGCACAGACCCAGAAGTGCTACGCCTCGTGTCTTGACACCCAGCATGATCGGCATCTGCGTATGATATTAAAGCAATGGAGTAATCTTTCGGATACCATAGACCACGATGAAGTGTTCCTTTGAGATACCGAAAGATCCTTTTAACAACATGTAGGTGCTTTTCGGTAGGCCGAGCCTGATACCGGGCACACATGCATACGGCAAATTGCAAATCAGGCCTGCTAGCAGTCAGATAGAGAAGGGTGTCGATCATCCCACGGTAAAGTTTTGGATCGACAATAATCCCATTCCTATCTTCATCTAACTTGGATTTCTCCACCATTGGAGTGTCCACGGGGTCACAATTTTCAAAGTTATATTTCTTTAAAGATTCTAGAGCATATTTGGATTGATTAATAAAGATGCCTCTGGGATTCTGAGAAATTTGTAATCCTAAGAAAAATGAAAATTTTCCCATCATTGACATCTAAAAGCGTGTGGACATTATCTTCTCAAAGCGTTTTGACAATTCTATGTTAGAGGCAGCAAATATTATATCATCAACATAAATTTGTACCAGTATCATGTCGTTGTCCTCCTTGAGAGTGAATAGAGTGGGGTCCACCTTGCCTTTGGAGAAGCCTTCCGAGATGAGATATGTTGAAAGGAGACCATACCACGCGCGTGGAGCTTGTTTTAACCCATAGAGAGCCTTCTTAAGCTTGTACACATGATTAGGAAACTCCGTGCTAACGAACCCATCCGGCTGACTAACATAGACTTCTTCCCTTAGTTCACCATTCAAAAATGCCGTCTTCACATCCATTTGATAGACGATCATGTTCATATGAGCAGCATACGCAAGGAATAGTCTAATAGCCTCCAATCTTGCAACAGGAGCAAAAGATTCTTCAAAGTCGATACCCAAGGCTTGTTTGTATCCTCTAGCAACCAATCTAGCCTTATTCTTCAAGACTGCACCCTTCTCATCGAGTTTAACCTTATAAACCCACAACAAAGTAAGGATGTTAACCTTGTCAGGGAGAGGAACTAATTCCCATACTTCAAGTCTTTGGAATTCATTTAGTTCCTCCTGCATGGCTTCAATCCAAGATGATTGAGTCATAGCCTGTTGCCAATTTTTAGGTTCAACTTCGGAGAGAAATGCATCAAAATAGCAATAGAGTGCACTCTCTTGTAATTGATGGTGTGTAGAGACTGGTCGATCGAGACTTCCAATGACATTCCTAATTGGGTGATCTTTTGTCCATTTGGTGCTATGTTTTTCAATCCGAGGTGGTCTGGAATGAACAATTGAAGGAGCTTCTTCTGAGGTAGACGTGGCTGAAGGGTTTTCAGGTATCGGTACACCAAAGAAAGGAAGCTCTTGTAGGTGAGCATATTCCAAATCGTGATCAATAGAATCCTCTTCAACATCATTAGGCACAAGTAAGGGTGACGATTCAGGTGTAGTTTAAGAATCACTTGGTAGAGGTGCAACCGGTTCAATGTTAATTGAAGATGCATTTGATAAAGCCTCATTAGCTTGAGCAACAACTTCAGGGATTGGAGCTATCACTACAGGTGCTGGAACTTCATCATTTGGGGGATCAAAGAATTCATCAAACAACAGTTGAAACAGTTTATCCCACTCGGGCCTTGTAGGTGGTAAAAATGATGTAGAAGTAGGATTATTGGGAACTAATCCGGAACTAATAGCACCGGTTCCCATCTCATGAAGCGCGGGTTCAGAGCTGCGTTGCTCAGAAGCCATCGCTGTCAGCTCATCAAAATCTGCGTCCATAGTTTCTACAATTTTACCAAGACGACGGTTGTAAGTTCGGTATGCTTTCTTGGAGGGTGAGTAACCAATGAAAATACCTATATCGGCTTTCGGTTGAAGCTTGCCCAAGTTCTCACTATTAATGTTTGGATAACAAAGAGCTCCAAACACATGAAAAAATGAAACATCGGGTTTACGATCATGTAGAAGCTCGTAAGGTGTTTTTCCATGGCGTTTCCGAATGATAGAGCGGTTTTGGGTGAAACATGCAGTAGATATAGCTTCTGCCCACAAGAACAATGGAGCGTTCGCATAAATCAACATAGTCCTAGCAGCTTCCATAAGCGTACGATTCCGTCTTTCAACGACACCGTTTTGTTGTGGAGTACGTGCAGCGGATGTTTCATGTGAGATACCAACTTCTTCATAGTAAGCACGAAGAGTCTGGTTGACGAAATCTGTTCCATTATCTGTACGAATACGGCGGACAGTAGTATTTAAACGCACCTGAATGAATTTCAGAAAAGTGATGATAGCCTTCGGTGCTTCATCCTTTGTACGTAAAAATCTTACCCATGTAAACCGGGAGAAATCATCCACAATAACAAGAATGAATTTCTTACCGCTCACACTTTCAGTTCTCATTGGCCCACAAAGATCCATATGCAAAAGATGAAGTTTTTCTTGATTGGTGTCTTCAGCTTTGGGCTTGTATGATTTCTTGGTACTTTTCCCCCTTGAACACGCGGAACATAAGTGGTCCTTGTGAAATTTGAGCTTTGGAAGACCACGAACTAATTCGTTTTTAGCCAGATGATTAATAGCATCAAAGTTGAGATGAGATAATCTGCGATGCCATAACCATGACTTGGTCTTAGATGCTTTAGAGAGAAGACATACTGGAGAGGCGGCCATCATGTCTTGTAAGGACAAAGTATAAAGATTTTCACCACGAGATCCCTTCAACAAATCTTTTCCTTCCAAGTTGCGGATGAAACACGTATGTTGTCGAAAAGCAACCTCTAGGTTGGAATCACAAAACTGTCCTACTGAAAATAAATTATGACCAAGACCTTCTACATAGTATACCCTTGAAATCGTAACGTTTCCAATCTGATATTCACCATACCCCATTATCTTTGCAATATGATCATTACCGAATTTAACCGTTCCAAGAAACTTGCTGACGAAATTTCAGAGCATCGAGCGATCTCCGGTCATATGCTTTGAACAACCGGAGTCCAAATACCAGAGGATGATTTGGACCACCTGAAAATATCACCAGACGAGGACAATGTATAGGTTTTGGAATCTGAATGTTCCTTGTTATTAGTAGGTACAGATTTAATAATCTTAGATTTGCTAACTTTAGGTTTCTTAGATTTCCTAGCCTTCTTCCTAGTTGGTGGTGTAGATTCTAGTTGGCTTAAATCCTGAGGTATTTCTTCACTGATAGGCACTATAGTGGGGGCTGACCTAATTAAAGGGCGTTGTTTCCATACTTTAGTGCTAGTGTGCCTAACTAAAGGACGCTAAGACCTAACCTCAATGGATGCATTCCTAGTTAAAGGGCACATTTTTCCATCTAATGTAAAGGTCCTACCAGTGGGACGCCATTGCCATCCAACTTGGGTACGAGTTCTCCCAGTGGGCTTCCATTCAAGATTATTCCTAATGGCATTCATTTCATTCACATGATCAATAAGACACAAATCATGACGTTAGGAAAACATGCACTCATTACAATTCCAACAATTCAAATTAGAATTCACAAATGGTTTAGGCTTCTGCACAGGCGCAGAGCTTTTAGTCTTAGCAACATGATTCTTTTTATTTAAATCTGACATAACATTCCTATGGTGAGCTTCTACTTTCTTCTTGTTGGTACTACTAGTGGAGGGCTTGATCTTATCTTTCTTGAGTGGCGATCCTTTAGCCTTAGTAGACTCTTTTAATCCTGTAGAAGGCAAAGTGGGAACATTAGCAACAGATTTTAAAGGTGCCTTACTTGATGGTGCCAATGACGGTTTTTCTCCTGGGGTCTTATTGAATGGAGTTACAGCAATGGATCGATTAGTGAGTAGTGCAGAACCCGGTTTACCTATGTATTGCAAATATGCTAAGCAATATTAAACTCGCTTAATATATTCATAAGCTGAATAAAAGTAACTGCTTGAGGGATCTAACGCATATAAATCATCTAAAATATCCCTAACAAGATCTACATGCTTAATTGCATTCCTCATATAATCATCGTAGGTAACCGGGTTTTTCTTATGGAGCGGGTTCTTATAAAGCACTACTGACTTGGTTTTTGGAGCACTAGAGGACG
The DNA here is from genome assembly GCA_025667525.1 of Glebionis coronaria. Taxonomy (NCBI): domain Eukaryota; kingdom Viridiplantae; phylum Streptophyta; class Magnoliopsida; order Asterales; family Asteraceae; genus Glebionis; species Glebionis coronaria. Next base: position 551,847,927 of record CM046880.1, read on the forward strand.
GTGCAGAGTTGGTAGCTAAGTTATTAACAGCTTCTTGTCGGGTGAGAAGAAGTGTCTCCTTTAACTCGGCCAAAACCATGTTTTTGTCAATGAGCTGGATATTTAAGTCAGAGATTTCCTCACATTTTTGGTTCAATTGTTCAACATAAGATTGTTGCTGTGCCGCATTAAAAGCGAAGCGTTCTTCTAGTGAACCATAAAGTTTGGACATTCCCTGTCTTGCACGATCCATCTCCCCTAGAATAGACGAAAGTCTAATTTCTAAGTCCTGGTTTTTAGACTCTGCAGCCTCTAGTTCCAATTTTAGTGTTTCATTTGATGACACATCTCTCTTTAATCTCATAATCTCTTCCTCTAATGCCTTAACTATTGCAATCATCTTGTCACTCGTCTCAACACTGTTTTCACAACCATTTGTTATCAAAAGATCCTCATTTTGAGTTTGTTGTTGTTGTTCAAGTTGATTAAAGCGTTTTGAAAGTAAATTGTAAGAATCTTGAAGCTTTAAAAATTCAGCGTTAGATTCGTGACAAGAATGATTATCTACCTCATTTACAGTATCAGCAACATTTACAGAGAGATCACACACATCATCACATATATTCACAGCATCACATTTAATCATAGCGGATGTAAGCTCATTCGAATAATTAACATTCACAATAGTAAGCACATCACACGAAATTACTTGGGACAAGAATCGGTCATATTCGGATAAAATCTTTTCCTTTTCAATTAATTGTAGTTCGTAAGCGGTGTCCATTTCATAAAACACTTTTTGAACTTCTGCAATTTCAAACTCAAGATTTTCCGAAAGAGATGCAAAACTTCCTTTTAGACTTTCGACAAACGGATTGATCTCATTCTTAAACACCTCGTTCATGTGTTCGAAAGCCCATTCTCCGGCGTTTAGGCCATTTGAAGTCGTACATTCCAAAATGACCTTGTCAAAACTAGCAAAGTATTGATTAATCTCTTGCAAGTTTAACCATACAGTGCTAACAGGTGGAAGATCCTTTGGAATTTCCTTAGGTCCTTCCATTTTGACAAGTGTAGGAAGTGTACTAGGGTTTTCTTCATTTAACATGTAGGTTGGTGCTGTGATGAGATCTTTATCCATATGGAAGCGAATTCTAAAATCCGTTTTTGCAAGCTCCTGATTCATTTTAAAATAATCACACTCGGGATATTTTGCAAAGTTATATGACCGATTCTCATCAACTAGATCCTTATTTGTGCGATCATCGAAAATAACAATCGGGTCTAAGACCAATCCTAATTGGGTTGCATTATAAAGTCTTAGACTATGGATAAAAGCTTGTTTTGCATACCGTGGGTTAGGGGAAGGCCTTTTTGACGTGATAAGTTAAATTCTCTAAACGAAGCATCAAATAAGTGCACTAGTTGAGAGGCAGCGTATTGTCTTAAAAGCAAATAATCTAAACTTCTAATCTTATTAGCCGCATTAATTTCCATTTCATTCTTTTTAGACTCGAGTAACTCAAAATCCGTTTGAAGTTTGTGAAAATTAGTGACCACTAACTCTTTTTCTTTAAGTTCGTTAGAAAGATCTGCTCTTAAGGTTTCAATTTCTTGCAAATGACTCATTTGTTTATTTTGAAAATGATCATATTCGGGATTTGTTAGAACAGTGGACGAAGGAACTAATTCCAAAGTTTGAACTTTTTCGTTGCACAAAGCAAGCTCAGTAGACAAATTCTTATTCTTAGCTAGGGTTTCTAAGAGTGCAGTATTCATTTGGCTAAGTAATGTAGCAGGAACCATGACCAAATCTTGTTGAGCAGGAATATGCGTTTGCGAAATGGCTCCCGGTTGTGATTCACTCAAAGTCTGGGGACTCACATTGATATTACTATCATTGATTGTCTCCTCATTTGAAAGACTCACCACCGAAGACTCATTCGGATCAGCACCCTCTTGCCCAACTTGATGTGGCTGAATACTAGTATCAGTGGTATTATCAGTGGTATTAGTAAGTACCTCAGATATTTTTTCTGGCCCTAAGCTGGAGATAGTTGCCATAAGAGCTGCCTGTGCAGATTGAAGTTCATCACAGTCTGAATCGTAAGCATCAAGATCATCTGCTTGGTATGTGATAACTAAGATTTTCCCAGTTAAAATTTATCGTTCTAGTGTTCTCTTCGAATTGAAAAACTTATGTTTAATGTGTGACTTCGTTTTATTTTGGTGGAACAAAGATGTGTCGTTGTAGTGTTTTAAAATTAAAATGTGCAAAGACTTAAAAGTAAAAGTGCTCTTAACGTAAATCTAAGTCTAATTAAAGTAAAGTGCGAGTATTTTAAAATGTGACTAAAATTAAAGGGCACTAAAGTAAAATGACGTAAACTTAAATCTATCTAAGGCAAACTTAAAGTGCGACTAAAAACTAAGGCAAATAATCTAAAAGTGCAATTAAATAAAAAGGCAAGTAAAATAAAGTTTGAAGATAAAAATTAAAGATAAAAGTTAATAAGAACCTGAATACAGCTCATTCGGAATAAACCTTCGTTTGGAACAATCACTCGTCCTAAATGTCACCTTTGGTTGAAATGATTCTTCTTCACTTGGAATATTACCAAAATCCTTGATCCGGAACAAATTTGTCTGAATATGTCACTTATCCAAAACAATCCTTCGTTCGGAACTTGCTGATTCGGAACTCTCACTTGTTGCCTTGATTCGGAAATCTTTGGTCACTCCTTGATTCGGAACGTTCCGGATGAAACCCCTTGATTCGGAAGTTAATAACTTCCGAATGAACCTTCTTGAGTCGGAAGATTTCCCTTGGTTCGGAAGTTTAAAGTTCCGAATGAACAACCTTGATTCGGAAGTTTTTGACTTCCGAATGAACAGCCTTGATTCGGAACTTTGGTCCTTGATTCGGAACTTTGAGTTGATTCGGAACTTTTGAAAAGTTCCGGATGAAACCCTTGGTTCGGAACTTTGGAAGTTCCGAATGAGTATGTTTGGTTCGGAAGTTTTAGACTTCCGAATGAAGAGTCTTGGTTCGGAAGTTTTGACTTCCGAATGAACAAGTTTAATCTTCCGGATGAAGCTTTGATTCGGAACTTTAGAAGTTCCGAATGAACACTTTCCACTTCCTTGGTTCGGAACTTATCTGGAAAGATCAGAAACAGGCAAACACATCCGAAGAACAAGGAACATACAGTAGCAGTTATAAACAAAAAGTAACGAAAATCAAACACACGTATTAATAAAAACAGTAACGAACCACAAATAAGCATCAACAAACAATTAAAAACATGAAATTAAACAACTTTAACCATAATAATCAAAAACACTTTGGATCAAAATAAAAGCATGAACATGAACATAACATAAACACAACAAATCAAAGAATAAGAAAGGTAGATAAGAGATTGACAAGATAAAGTAAAGATTGACAAGAATTAAATGAAAACTTACTTGAAATTAAATGAATTTAAGGTGCGAGACAAGGTAATTAAAATGACAATTAATGTAAATGACAAGTATTTAAATGGTGGAAGAACTAGTGTCACCCTAGCCAACAAGAGTGAAATAATAACTATCCTAATCTATATATAGGGGAGGATTAAGGAAGCTTCCTCCCCTCTTTCCTTTCTTCTTAATTACAAGTTTAAGTCCCTCCTTTTATTAATCTTCATTAATTGCGTCATTAGTCCTTTTCTTCTAATCTTCTTTAAACTTGGACTTAAGGGACTTTTGGCTTCGGGATTTCTTTTGAACTCGTCTTTAAATTCTTCAATAGAATAGACTTGAATTCTTCGGCTTTTGATAAACTTCCGTCTTTTGACTTTTTCTTCGATAAATCTTCAGAATTGGTCGTGGACTTCCGTTCTTTTTGCACTCTTGACTTCTTGACTTCGTCTTTTATCCTTTTCTTCAATAAAAGTCCATAAATGCCCGTGAATGTCCGTGTTTTATCCATTTTTCACCTTTTCATCCTAAATCACAACAAAAACACAAACCACGCATAATTCCGACATAAAAGACATAAAATACACGTTTTGGTCCGGTTATTATTGTAGTTAAGTGGTAGAAAAGATGGGTGTTTACACACCTATCAGTATGCTGCATTCTGTGTGGTGACAACGTCTTGTTCAGCAATCCCTGGATCAGCAAGAAATGCAAGCTCCTCTTCATCAAGTTCCCTTCCTTGTGCTTGAGCGTTCACCAGATAAATCTTCTCTGCAAACCATTGACCATCCCTTCTCCTCTTGGGTTTTTTGCAATCCCTGGACATGTGACCTTCTTCCTTACAGTTGTAGCATGTAATCATTCTCAACTTGCCTGTGGAATTAGCCCGTGGAGGAGTGTTGACCATTGGAGCAGGATTGACCGTGCGTGCATTGGTGGTTGATGTAGTAGGTCTCCCTTGATAAGGTTGAATAGGTTGAACCATTACCCTGCCATTCTCAATAGTAGCTTGTTGGCAAGAATTGGATGAATTCCTCAGCTGATTGTTAGTAGGAGCTGGTCCTCTAAATCCTCGTTTGCTTAATGTCCTTGTGAGATAAGCAGACATAGTGGCTAACACTTCAACTGGATCAGCTCCTTGTTTGAATTCAGGAATGGGGACTTCATCATTATCACAATACAGTGCTTGATCTTGTTGAGCTACATAAGCACTAGAAGGAATACTCATGTGGTCAGAGTAGCTTGATGGATATGCTGCATTCTCTTGATAAGAAGAATATGAAGACTGAGCATAAGGTGCAATGCTTGCTGGGTGAGGTTGTGAAGCATATTGTGATGAAGGTGCGTTAAACCGATATTGTTGCTGATGTGAGGTGGGTGGTTGTGGTAGAATCGAATATTGGGGGAAGCTTGGAGTCAGGTACGGTGATGGATGATAGGCTTGGTGTCCCATGATATAAGGAGTGTTGTTGTACGACAAGCTTGGTTGATTCGCCATCAAAGCTAAAGAATCAGGGTACATACCTCGAGGCGAACGGTGCATGATCACGTGTTTCTCATGCTGCTGAAGAAATGCATAGAGTTGATCCAAATTGCACTTATGCAAATCCCTGGTTAACTTAACATCAGTAATATACTCACCCTATTCAGCTTGAGGTAAAGTATTCAAAAACTTGGTGTTAACCTGGAATGGAGCAATCACGAGATTGTATACATTCAGATCATTCATGAGAGTAGTGAATCTGAAGTAATAGTCGTGAAGCGTTTCCCCTGGGCTGTACGTAAATCTATCAAACAGATCATACAACTGACACTCCCTTTCCTGTTTGGTAAGAGACGTACCTTGTAGCAACACCTTTAGACGTTCCCATAAATCCTTTGCAACCGTATATTGACTTACCATTCGATAGATGTCATGTGGAAGAGCTTGGAGAATGGTTTGAAGAGCCTTTTCGTCTGCATCGGCAACAAGTTGTTGAGCTGGTGTAAGTTCTTCAAACTCCCGTGGTCGAGTCACATTGTTAACCACGATGGTACCATAATCAAGTGGACCATTTAGAATTGACTTGACCATAAGCCTCCCATATGTCGGTTTTCCCTTAATGTATGACATCATACGGCCTTGCCATGCTTCAAAGACTTCTTTAATGAGCATTGGAGGGCGATTATCCGTTCCCGTAATGACGGAAATATCCGTAAGTGATGTCATTTGAGGCATTAATGAATTCGGATTCATTTTGATCACTTCAAAGAGACAAAGATTATCGGTTGATCGAGCAGTGAAGTAAAGTTTGTGAGTTGTGTTGAGTTTTTGTGTAAGAAACCAAGATTAAATCCTCTAAAAAAATCGTCGAAAAAACAAGTAAAATATCCCTTGGTTCGGAACAATTGTTGATTCGGAAGTGTTGATTCGGAAGATTTTGGCTCGGAACTCCTTGATCCGGAACTTTTGGTTCGGAAGATTCGATCCGGAACTTTCCTTGATCCGGAACTTTTGGTCCGGAAGAACTGAGTCGGAACTTTCCTTGATCCAGAACTTTTTGTTCGGAAGAACTGATTCGGAACTTTCCTTGATCCGGAACTTTCCTTTGATCCGGAACTTTCCTTTGATCCGGAACTTTCCCTTGATCCGGAACTTTCCTTTGATCCAGAACTTTCCTTTGATCCGGAACTTTCCTTTGATCCGGAACTTTCGTTTGATCCAGAACTTTCCTTTAATCCGGAACTTTTGGTTCGGAACTTTTTGATCCGGAACTTTCCTTGATCCGGAACTTTTTGATCCGGAACTTTTTGATCCGGAACTTTTGGTTCGGAACTTTACTGGGAAACAGAAACTTGTTCGTGTAACAGTCGATCAAATTAATGAAGAAACAAACCCAGATTTTTACCAAATAACCCAAAAAGTTTTGTGATTTCTACTAAAATAAGTAAAACCCAATACTTATCTACTAATCCCAATCAATAAAATCACCAAAAACTCCAAGAATCAAGATAGATCTTCTTAAAGAACACTAATACAATCAAAAACTAAATAACAACACAAATCATTACCTTAAATCACCCCATAGCTCTTGATACCAAATGTAGAATATTGATAATCTTGTTAATCTATGAAGTGGGTTGAAGATTTCTAGAGAGAGAAACTAGTGAGAGAAAGTGAGAGAGAACTATGTGTTTTTCATTAAAATGATAATATGGAAAATCAACAACCAACCCCTTTCCATGGTGGAAAGGGGTATTTATATCCAAGGCCATTATTGGGCTTGGGCCGACCCATGACAAGCCCATGGGTCGGTTTCTTACTTAACTAAATAAGTACTCATTAACTACGAGCTATTACAACATTAATAATATTGTGGAGTGACCGATACTTCTAATATACGTTAAAACGTATTTCTAACATGAAGCCTTGAGAAACTCCTAACTTAGACATAAGTTTGTTGTGCTGGTCCACAATAACAACTTTAGTGAAAACATCACCCAATTGTGACTTAGTGTGAATATAAGAAGGTTTGATAGCTCTAGCTTTAAGTTGATCCCTCACATAGTGACAACCTCAATGTGCTTAGTTCTAGCGTGAAAAATAGGATTTGCTGCTATGTATAAAGCTGTTTGATTATCACAAAACAAGTCTACAAGACAGATCCTTAATTTTAAAATCTTTTAGTAAACTAACCAGCCAAGTAACCTCACAACATGTTAATGCCATAGCTCTGTATTCGGCCTCAACAAATGATCTAGAGACCACAACTTGTTTTTAGACTTCCACTAATTAGTGAATCTCCCAAAGTATATAATATCTAATAGTGGACCTTTTGTCATAGGACAACTTACCCAATCTGAATCACAATATGACTTGAGTTGCACAGTTGAATTTCTTGCCAACATAATATCTTGACCAGGAGAATTAAGTAAATACCTCAACAAATACTTCACATCTTGCATATGCACAGAAGTTGGAGATTGCATAAACTGACTTAGTAATTGTACAGTCTAACATATGTCTGGTCTTGTAACTGTTAAGTATATCAATTTTCTAATGAATTTCTTGTACACTTCTAGATCAGGTAATGAAGAACCTATATCAGCTTGCAGTTTGAGATTTGGATCCATTGGAAGTTTATAAGATTTGTTATTCAAAACTCCCCCTTCTAAGAAGCTCTTTGGTGTACTTGTGCTGAGAGATAAAGATACCTTGAGTAGATTTGTAAACTTCTAATCCCAAAAACTAATTCAAGTCACCCAAGTCTTTCATGTGAAAAACAGAATTTAACTGAGACTTGAGCTTTTTTATATGAGATGAATCATTTCCAGTGATAAGAAGATCATCCACATAAACTAACACAGTTATGAGATTAGACCCTTCCATCTTTACAAACAAATAATAGTTTGTCTTGGACTGAGTGTAACCAAAATCAGATGAAAATTTAGCAAACCAATGCCTTGGTGCTTGTTGTAACCCTATAATGACTTCTTTAGTTTGCACACCACATTGGACCAAGCTTTGGTAGAAACCCTTTTTTCTTTACCTGTAACCAAGAAATGGTTTTATGTACACTTCTTCAATTAAATCCCCATGAATAAAAGCATTAAAAACATCTATTTGACATGTTTCCCAATCATTATCAACTACAATAGCTAACAAAGATCTTATTGTGACCATTTTTGTAATAGTTGCAAATGTCTCTTGATAATCAATACCTAGTCTTTGTCTATTACCTTGAACCATCAATCTTGTCTTGTGTCTTTCTATAGTTCCATCAACCTTGAGTTTAGTCTTATACAGCCAATGGGATGAAATATCCTTAGTTCCATTTGGCAAGACAACAAGCTCCCATGTACCATTTCATCTAACGCTTTTATCTCTAAATTCATTGCATTACACCAACCAGGTTCAACAACAACATCTTTGAAGCTTTTAGGATCCTTTTGAGTCAACAAAGCAGTTACAAAATCTTGAAAATCAGGTACAAGGAGTGTTTGGGTTACCAAATTGGCTTTAGGAGTATGAGTGAGAACAAAATCTTTGAATTTAGTAGGTAATGTTGTGGTTGTACTTGTTTTTTCTAGTAGGTTGAACAACATAATGAATTTGTGAGGGTTGAGAATCATGTGAAGAATCAAAACATGGCTCAGGAATAATTTCAGGTGGTCTTTCAATTTTGCTATTCACGTTTGTGAAAATGGGTACTTCATTAGCCTCCACAAACTCACCAGACACTTCCTCAAAACTTGTATTATGTCAAATTGATAAGGAAAAGTTGTTGGTTAAGGTTGCACAAATTGTTGAATATTGTTGGATTCATATGGAAACACTATTTCATGAAAATCTGCATCTTTGGATACAAATGTTGAATGAGTTAATAAGTTGTAAAACTTGTAACCTTTCTAAGGTGAAGGATAACCAAGAAAAACACAAAGAACACCTCTAGGATCAAACTTATCAGCTATTCTTGAAGGATTGTTGACCATTGCCAAACACACAAACACTTTTAAATCTTCATACACATGTTATAAATATAGTTCAATTATAGGTTCAGCTCATACTGGTGAATGGGTAAGGAGGTACGAAGTGTACACCCATAAGTCCCTGAACACCAAGACTCTTATAGTGGGTAACATGTTGTTCAGCATTGCTGATGATCTTCAGTGAGTTCACTCTCAGTGAGTTGAACTCTGGATTGAAGGTATTCATCAGGGAGTAACTTCACTGAAGACTTGTCTTCAGTGTTTACTCATCAACATGTCCTCATCAGTACTGAAGGCTTCAGCGGGAACACCCTTCAGGGGTAGCTGATGCTTCAGTGGGACTGAAGAATAGACAAATGCTGGAGTTGAACTTGTACACTTGTAACGGTCTTTGACCCATTCAAGTGGAGTTAATGACCACGTTTAATTGGTGTTGTAACCACTTTCGTGGTATTATGGATCACATTAAAGAGGAGATTAATTGGCCGTTAATTCCTCCTAATTCCATTGACTAGGGTTTGAGTGCTACACCTATAAATAAGTGATCATGACTTGCATGCAGGAGATACAGAAACATAAACACATAACAACAAAAGGGTTAGTGATTTGTGCCTAAATCATTAACAGCATTTGGTATTATCCCAAGTAGGTATTCGTGATACCCAGGCATTAGGGTCGAATAATTTACTTTGGAAAGTGATTACACGATTCCAAGTGATATCCAGTAACCATTGTTTTGGTACGTAGCTAGGATTGATTATCTATACCCTGGTTGGGACGAAATAAACTCCAACAATCAAAGTAAATTATTTTGTGATAATCAATGGCGGCTGCTATGAAGCATATGGTGGCTAACTTCTCCAAGCTGGATAAGTTTGAAGGGGTGGATTTTAGAAGATGGCAAAAGAAGATGCACTTTCTTCTTTCTACCATGAGCGTGGTGTATGTGCTGACTACTCATATTCCTGATGGTGGTGATGATGCTACTTTGGAGGAACTGGGGAAAAGGAGCAAATGGGAGAATGACGACTATGTGTGTCGTGGTATTATTCTCAATGGTATGTCTGATTCCTTATTTGATATTTACCAAAATTCTGAATCTGGTAAAGAACTATGGGATTCCTTGGAAGCCAAATATATGGCTGAGGATGCATCAAGTAAGAAGTTCCTTGTGAGTGATTTCACAAATTACAAAATGACTGATTCAAGACCAGTCATGGAACAATACAATGAACTTCTTGGAATACTTGGTAGATTTACACAATATAAAATGAACATGGATGAGACCATTCAGGTCTCTTGTGTCATTGACAAATTACCTCCTTCTTGGAAAGATTTCAAGCATGCCTTGAAACATAAGAAGGAGGAATTAACTCTTGTTGAGTTGGGCAGTCATTTGCGCATTGAGGAATCCCTCAGGGTGCATGAAAGTGACAAGCCAAAAAGCAACAATGTTGCTGGTTCATCAGTTGTCAATATGATAGAGCATAACAACTCCATCAGGTACAATGACAACAAGGCCAAACGTAAGCATCAAGATAACACCAAAGCAAATCCTAACAAGAATTCATCAGTGACTTGTTGGAAGTGTGGAAAACCGGGACACTTCAAAAGGGATTGCAAAGGTGTTGATACTGGCAGCAAAGCTAGTGGATCAGGCACAAAAGGTTCAGTGATTGGTTCTAACAACACAACACTGAAAGGTCAGAATATGTTTAATGAATCTCTCCAGATTTATTATGTTACATATGTATCTGAAGCTTATTTTGTGCAGGATAATGATGTTGCGTGGTGGGTTGATTCTGGAACAACTGTTCATGTGTGTAAAGATAGATGCTGGTTCAAGACTTATGAGTCACTGAATGATGGATCTATTCTTCACATGGGAAATGAGTCAACAGCCCTAGTGCATGGATGTGGTTGTGTAGATCTTAAGTTTAGTTCTTAAAAGATTGTTTCCTTGTTTAATGTTTTGCATGTTCCTAATATTAGGAAGAACTTGGTTTCCAGTAGTGTTTTGAATAAATGTGGTTATAAACAAGTGATTGAATCTAATAAATTTGTTTTATCCAAACATGGTGTGTTTATTGGTTTTGGTTATTTGACCAATCAAATGTTCAGGCTTAATATTGTGTATGAAACAACCACCAGCATTAACTCAGTGAGTTCTAGTAGTGCAAATATTTGTCCAGCCTTAGTGTCCACCAGTAAACTGAAGGATTCTTCTCTATGGCATGCTAGACTGGGCCATTTCCACTTTAAGAGGATGCACGATATGTCTAAGGATGGGTTAATCCCAGCATTTGACATAGACACTGAAAAGTGTCAGACTTGCATGCTGAACAAAATAACTAAGAAACTATTTCAAGATGTAAACGTGAAACTGAAGTTTTGGAGCTAATCCATAATGACCTATGTGATTTACATGCTACTCCCTCATTAGGGAATAAGAAATACTTGGTAACATTTATTGATGATGCTTCTAGGTTTTGCTAGGTTTACTTGTTACATACTAAGGATGAAGCATTAGATAAATTTAAAGTATTTAAAACTAAAGTTGAATTACAACAAGGAGTCCAAATCAAAAGATTTAGGACTGATAGGGGAGGTGCGTACATGGATGCTCAGTATTTTCAGTCTGTTGGAATAATCCATGAAACGAATGCCCCCTATACTCCACAACAAAATGGTATATCATAAAGGAAAAATAGAGTACTAAAAGAGATGGTTAACTCCATGTTGTCCTACTAAGGACTGAGTCAAGGGTTTTGGGGTGAAGCTATGTTAACAGCTTGCTATCTATTAAATAGGGTTCCCAACAAAAGGAACAAGATTACCCCTTATGAACTCTGGACTAAAAGGAAACTAAACTTGAACTATCTCAAGGTTTAGGGTTGTATGGCAGTTGTGAGACTCCCCGTGTGACACCCTAGAATCGAGGTCATTAACGATACCCTAAATTACGCTAATTTTTGAAATTTTTAATAAATTTTAATTTCTATATTTATAAGTATTTTGGTTAAAGCCGATGTTCGAGGTTATAATTTTTACGGTTGACGTTTTAAGAAGGACGATGACGATTACGATCCCGAGGGATGCCCAATTTTACATAATTTTTGACGATTTATCGATAATGTAATTTTTCGAGAATTTTATTTACGGTTCGTGTTAAGTTGAGTCGGGTGAGTTTTATAGCCTTCCGAGTACATTTAAAGTATCCCAAAAATATTTTGGAGCGTTCGGGAAGATTTCCGACTCCCGTAAAATTTTCAAAATTGACAAATGAGTCAAACCCGCAAAGTTTTGAGGACGTTTTTCATTTGAGGCCAAAAGAAGCTAGAAATTGCACAAAAGCCCCTCCCAACCCACCAAAAAGGCCAAATTTGTCATAAACACAAACACACACAACACTTGCACCAAAAATCAAACACTCACTCTCTCCTCTCTCTCTAAAGCCGACGGACACCCCCAACACCATCAAAAATTCACCAAAAATCTTCTTCCACTTGATTTTTCAAAAATCTAAGGTTAGACCACACTTAGTTTGGTCATTCCCCACATGTTCATGTGCTCAAATCCAACATGCATTGATAAAAAAAATTCAAGATTTTTCCATATGATCCAAATTCGTTTTTGAGGCTAAAAGAGCTAATGCATGTTGATTTTAAGTGTTATGGAAGTATAAACACCATGAAAACCCACCAAAATTAATTTGGTTGTGGTGATTGGGTCACCCAAACCCCACGGCAAAGGGGGTGTTTGGGGAGCCATGGTGGTTGTTGATTTTGCATGTTATTCTTGTGTTTGGTTTGATGTTTTAGGATGATTTACATAGGTTTCATTACTTGCATGTACATTTCTTTGAAGTTTTGATTTTGAGATTGATTGATCAATAGGGGTAGGATTGAAGTTTGATGTTAGGATATGTTTGGGAAGGCTTAGGATGATGTTTAGTGGTGGTTAGAAGTCTTGGAATCGAGTCTAAGTGCGTTTTTGGTATGGTCATTTTTAGGCAGAAACATTTGGTTCATTTCATAAAAATGATTTTTGTTCCAGGTCTTGAAAACTAAATGTAGTGATAGAGGATCTTTCTAGCTTTAATTTGGTATAAGGTAGAGCCGGTGACTCAAAACGAGCTAAAAGTTATGACATTTTAAAGATCGGGTACCGGGAGACGAGGACTTTCATAATCCGAATTTGTGCAAAGTTTTAGTCAAATCCCGAGGGTCACAAGTATAAATTGGTAAATGGTCAAGGGTCAAAATTTGGTCCCTAACCTGTGTAAATGGGTCTATATGTTGACTTAGGTGTCAAAGAAGTCAAAGGTATTTTTCATATAGGTCAAAGAGGTCAAAATTGGTCGAAGCGCAATTTCAGCCCGTAAAATGTAGTCGTGGAAATGAGTTGCGTAACGGGTCGTAAAAGTAAAAACTTTTATTGGGCTTAAAAACATGTTATCTACAGGTCATATAGGATTTTTGGAAATTTTGTCAAATTTTATAAGTGTGGTTAAATTAGGTAAAACAGCCCGTACTTTAGTCGAGTACCGGCGAGAATGGGTAAAAATGGACAACGTAAGTAGTGAGAACAAATGGAATAAAATGAGTGATACTTGTTGTTTTTGTTTTTGGCGTGAGTTATACTTGTCCTAAGTGACTAGTATAAATGTATTTTATACAGTACCGTAAAGTATTAAGATGAGATTACTCATTACGCGTTATTTGTGATAGGTGTTGATTTAACCGGGCATCCGTTTCATCGTCAGTGATCATCCCTCGAACTACCGACTACTTAATATCTAAGGTGTGAATTTATAGCCTCGCTTATACTTATTTCAAATTGTTTTACCCGCGAGGGAAATGCATGCTAGTTTTTAAAAGGAACGTATATCATGAATGATTGTTAGACCCGAAAGTTGCCTTAGAAATTGTGTTGAGTACCAAAGTTGCAAAAGTCCCTAAAATCATGAACTATTAACTATTGTCCTGCCCTCGAGTAGGGGGAAATAGCCGCTTATGCAATTTGTAGTACTACGGGGTTAAAGACCCAATGCTAGCCGAGAAGCTGTACTTATAGTAAGTTCTGCGGTAGATTATTTTGTATGAGAAATAAGGTATAATTGCAACTGATGCCTTTAGAAGGGGCACTGGTTTCATCTGAATCATGCCGGTATATTTACGCGGGTGATTGAGTTAACGGATTAGTGTCATGAGCTTAAACACAATTGTCAGTATCCTGATTATAGTTTGTTTGATCGACAAGACTATAAATGATCACGAATGGTTTTTATTATATATACGTTCAAATGGATTGAAAAACCTATGAATTCCACTCAACGTTTTCGTTGACCAAATTTTTGGCATGTGTTTCAGGTAACCGCTGAGAAGTAGGATGGAGCATGCATGGGATGGTTGTTGTGTGTACGGCTTGGTGTCCGCTTGTTTTTCCCTCCTTTTCTACTTAAACAATTTTTATGTTTAATGTCATGTGGTTGTAAAACTGAAGTTTTTGGGTTGAGATTCATGGGGACCGAAAACGCTAAACTCTGTGTACTATTTTGGGGTTGGAAAAACCGTGGACATGTATCATCTAACAATTTTAAATTTAAGTTTTTAAGTTGACGTCTTTTTAGCGTCGTTTGATATACCTTGTGTGCAATGAATACTGTGTAGCACCCATTGTTGTAGTTCCGCTGCGCATAGCAATTGTGGGGGTGTTACAGATTGGTAATCAGAGCCATGAGTTATAGAGAACTAGGTCGTTTTTGAAAATCCTAAACTATAACTTTTGGTGTCGTAAGAAAAGGGTCCAAGCACACACAACCATCCTGCATGGCTCCGGTAAGATTTATTGTTGTATTTATGGCATTTGACGTATACTTTTGAGTAAAGTATATAAGTGGGTAATTATTATATAAGTATGGAATTACTATATGTAGACGTTGAATTTTACGTGAAATATCCGACATCGTAATTTTCATATTAATCATGCATGAGCATCATATTATTACATTTTGGGCATATGTACCACCTTTGCATTGCATTTGCATGCATATATTTATAATTATTGTATAATTACTTATGTACCCTCCGAAATTCGCTGTCATTGCAGGAATGGCCGAGGTACCGCCCAACGATAACGGAAACGATGTACGAGCCCAGGACCCCGACCCGAGGAGAACTACTTGCCCCACGCCTATGCGTACTTCCCATCTGGTTGGTGTACCAGATATCCCCAGAAGAGCCGAAGGTGCAATGAGCGCAAATTCTCTTCATCAAGGCATCCCAAGAATTTGCTGTCCCGGACCGAGGAATTATCATGACGTGCGACGGACTGTGAGAGGTTTGGAAGGATCGATGTGCATGAGGTATGTAGTGGAATCAAGGGTGGTCAGTAGATTCGACGAGAATGACAAGGCGGACGAAAGACTGTTGGAAAGGACGGCAAGAGTGGAGTATGACGGGAATGTGAACACAAGTGCCATCAACAGTTTAAAATCAATGGTTGCGAATTTAAGTGCTAGTCTTGACCGTGTGAGGGAAGATCAGATGAGGTTGTCGAGGATGCAGAGTTGGGAGCATCGTGTGAGGGATTCATTGCCCCCGGATTGGAGATTCGTGGACGATTTGGAGATGGAGGCGAATGACTTCATGGTTCAGCCGCCTACTGGAGGTGCTTGTATTTTGGTGGGAAGTCAGGTAGCGATTGAGTATGGATCCACATCAGGGACGAAAAAGGAAACAGAATGTGGGCCAGATGAGAAAGGAAAAAGGAAAGTGGATGATGTGGATGAGGACATTAGTGATGAGGAAACCGAGGAAGACGACGACGAGCCGCCATCCAAGAGGCCGTGTGGATCACCACATGCCTAGTTACTTGTTTTGTATTTTCTTTGATCATTGTAATAGAACTATTTTAGACCTTTGTATGATGGTATTATGACGAGAAACTCAAGTACTTGAAGTTTTATGGTGAACGATTGTAGTGGCAATACTTGTCACGATTTTGGTTAATTATCAATGCAATCTATGTTACCTTTCATGATCTGTGATATGTCTTAAATTTGATCTTTTGTGGTGTGAATTGATGAATATTAGTAACTCCGTAGTGATGTGTCGTTGTATGTATTTTATGTCTGGGAAACTTGATATGAATACTTACATTGTTTTTCTATTTTTCTTGTCTTGCAGAAAGAGATATTCGATAACACCATGCCTCCAAAGTTGACTGCCGATCGTGTTAACACCATGATTCAGGAAGCTATAGCAAATGCGTTGCAAGCGGACCGAGCTGGGAGAAATCAGGATCCAGGAAGGAACGCGGGGAGACAGCAAGCCCCGAGGATGTGTACCTATTCTAGCTTTATGAAGTGCGGTCCCACGCAGTTCCGTGGAACGGGTGGAGCCTTAGAACTTAGACGATGGTTGGAAAAAGTTGAAAGTACGTTTGAAATCAGTGGTTGTGCAGAAGCGGATAAAGTAAAGTTTGCAGCAGCTACGTTTCTCGATGATGCGTTAAGTTGGTGGAATACCCAGGTAGCTACGGTGGGATTGGCTGTAGCGAATGCAAGGACGTGGAATGCGACCAAAGCTTTGTTGACTAAGAAGTTTTGCCCAGAGGAGGAATTGGGGCAATTGGAGGACGAATTGAGGCATTTGACCTTGAAGAACAACGATATAGCTGCTTACACCAGGAGATTCAATGAGTTAAGTCTTTTGTGTCCGAACATATTTGCCAATGATGCCAAGAAAATGAAGCAGTATATTAAGGGTTTATCTAGCAATATCAAAGGTGAAACAACTTCGTCGAAACCTGGAACGTTTGACGAAGCGGTTCAAATGGCTCACGCTTTGATGGACGTTAAGCTTCAGGACAAGCAGAACTACATTGCTGAGGGCAACAAAAGGAAATGGGAAGCGGCACAAAATAATCAATCCCAAGGCCAGAACCGAGGTGGAAATCGAAACAACCATGGGCCGAACCGAAATCAGCAGTTTAATCAAAGAAGGAATGAAGGGATGAGGGCAGTGACGAATTCTAGAGGTGTGAAAGTGAATCCCCATTGTGGCAAGTGCAACTTGTATCATGTTGGAAATTGCCCGCCGGCATGCGGCAAGTGTGGAAAGGCAGGTCATAGGACCGCTAGTTGTCGAACGGGAGGAGTAGCCACTGGGGCTAATGCTATCAGGATGAGAGGATGTTATGGTTGTGGAGAAAGAGGGCATGTGCAAGCGAATTGCCCGAAGGCAGGAAACAGGCGGGGAGGTAATAATGCGGCAGCTGTGTATCAAGTGGGAACTGCTGATAAACCACAGGGTCCAAATGTGGTTACCGGTACGTTTGTGCTAGACGCTTGTTATGCTAGTATTTTATTTGATTCTGGCTCCGACAAGAGTTTTGTAGACGTTAGATTTAGTCGTCATATCGATAGAGAACCGGTGTTGTTAACGACTAGTTATAATGTTGAATTAGCCGATGGAAAAATTGTTAGTACGAATTCTATACTGAAAGGGTGTACCTTGAAGTTAGGAAATTACGCTTTTAAAATCGACTTGATGCCTATCGAGCTAGGATCGTTTGACGTGATTGTGGGAATGGATTGGTTAATGGCGCATAGTGCTACGATCGTCTGTGGTGAGAGATTGGTGCAGATTCCGCTGAGGAATAGGGTTTTGACGGTTAAGGGAGACGAATGCACTTCTCGTTTGAAGGTGATTTCGTGTTTAAAGATGATGAAGTACGTAGAGAGCGGATGCGATGTGTTTTTGGCGCAGGTTTCGAGCGATGGTGATTTAGAGGCGAGGATTGAAGAGGTACCAGTTATTTGCGAGTATCCGGACGTTTTTCCAGACGAGTTGCCAGGTTTACCGCCTAACCGTGAGGTCGAGTTTCGAATTGATTTAGTGCCAGGAGCTACGCCAGTTGCACGTGCACCTTATCGTTTAGCACCATCTGAGTTAAAGGAGTTAGCGGATCAATTGAAGGAGTTGATGGACAAAGGATTTATTAGGCCGAGCTCATCACCTTGGGGAGCGCCAGTGTTGTTCGTAAAGAAGAAGGATGGTTCGTTTAGAATGTGTATCGACTATAGAGAACTCAATAAGCTGACGGTTAAGAATCGGTACCCATTGCCGAGGATTGATGATTTGTTCGATCAATTGCAAGGTTCCAGTGTATACTCAAAGATCGATTTAAGATCAGGGTATCATCAACTGCGTGTAAGAGAGGAGGATATTCCTGTAACTGCCTTTCGTACGCGGTATGGACACTTTGAATTTCGAGTGATGCCGTTTGGGTTGACAAACGCGCCTGCTGTATTCATGGATCTTATGAATCGCGTGTGCAAGCCGTATCTAGATAAGTTTGTTATTGTTTTCATCGACGACATACTTATTTACTCTAAGAGTAAGGAGGAGCACGAGAAGCACCTAAGAAAGATTTTGGAGTTGTTAAGGAAGGAGAAGCTGTATGCAAAATTCTCTAAGTGTGAGTTTTGGTTGGAATCAGTGCAGTTTCTAGGTCATGTGATTGATAGTGAGGGAGTTCGTGTAGATCCTGCTAAGATCGTAGCGATCAGGGAATGGTCAGCACCGACGACGCCGACTGAAGTTCGACAATTTCTGGGTTTAGCGGGGTATTATCGAAGGTTTATTGAAGGGTTTTCTTTGATTGCAAAACCATTGACGAGGCTTACCGAAAAGAATAGGGTGTACGAATGGGGAAATGAGGAAGAGCTTGCTTTCGAAACGCTCAAGGATAAGTTATGTTCCGCACCGATTTTATCATTGCCTGAAGGAACCGAAGACTTCGTAGTGTATTGTGATGCGTCTCGTAAAGGTTATGGAGCGGTATTACTGCAACGTGAAAAGGTGATAGCTTACGCGTCGAAGCAATTGAGGAAGAACGAGGAGAACTACACGACGCACGATTTGGAATTAGGAGCGGTAGTTTTTGCGTTGAAATTGTGGAGACACTATCTGTATGGGACAAAGTGTGTTGTATTCACTGATCACAAGAGTTTGCAGCACATTTTAGATCAAAAGGAGTTGAATATGCGACAAAGACGATGGGTTGAACTATTGAGTGATTATGACTGCGAAATTCGCTACCACCCTGGGAAGGCAAATGTTGTAGCGGATGCATTGAGTAGGAAAGAACGGGAGAAACCTTTGAGGGTTAGAGCTTTAGTGATGACTGAGAGCGTTGACTTAACCGAAACCATACTGAAGGCTCAGGAGAGAGGACTAATGAAAGGGAATGTTGAAGCCGAAAACTTGGGACGAATGTTGAAACCTCTTTTTGTGATTAGGTCTGACGGACTAAGATATTTTGAGAATCGAATTTGGTTGCCATTGTGTTCATCTGAGGAAGGAAAGCCTGGAGTTCGAGAATTGGTTATGAATGAGTCGCATAAGTCGAAGTATTCGATACATCCCGGATCGGATAAGATGTACCACGACCTGAAGAAAGTTTATTGGTGGCCGAATATGAAGGCAGATATTGCTCGTTACGTCAGTAAGTGTTTGACTTGCGCGAAGGTTCAGGCAGAACATAAGAAACCATCTGGATTGTTGGTACAACCGGAGATCCCAGAATGGAAATGGGAGAAAATCGCAATGGATTTCGTGACAGGTTTACCTAGGACTCCTAGTGGAAGCGATATGATATGGGTAATTGTGGACAGGTTGACGAAATCTGCTCATTTCTTACCTATGAAGAAGACGGACAGCATGGAAAGACTCGCCAGCGTGTACGTGAAGGAGATCGTCTGTAGACATGGAGTGCCGTTATCGATCATTTCGGATCGCGACAGTAGATTTACGTCGGAATTTTGGAAATCGCTTCAACGTGCGATGGGCACTGAACTGAGTTTAAGCACGGCTTATCACCCGGAAACTGACGGCCAGAGTGAACGAACGATTCAAACGATGGAGGACATGCTCCGAGCATGCGTGATTGATTTTGGAGGAAGTTGGGAACGCCACTTGCCTCTGGTGGAATTTTCGTACAATAATAGTTATCATGCGAGTATCAAAGCGGCACCGTTCGAAGCATTGTATGGAAGGAAGTGTAGATCGCCCGTGTGTTGGAGTGAAGTAGGGGAAAGTCAATTGACTGGACCCGAAATGGTTTTAGAAACGACAGAGAAGATCGTGCAGATCAAGAACCGACTACTTGCTGCGAGAAGCCGACAGAAGAGTTATGCTGATAACCGAAGGAAACCCTTGGAGTTTGAAGTTGGAGATATGGTTATGCTCAAGGTATCGCCGTGGAAGGGTGTATTTCGTTTTGGGAAGAAAGGAAAGTTGAGTCCGAGGTATATTGGACCGTTTAAGATCGTTGAACGAATTGGACCAGTAGCGTACAAGTTAGAATTGCCGACCGAGCTTAGTACTATTCATGACACGTTTCACGTATCGAACCTGAAGAAGAGTTTGGCGGATAAGGAATTGGTGATTCCTTTGGACGAGATTCGACTAGACGACAAAATGCACTTTGTGGAAGAACCTGTGGAAATTATGGACCGGGAGGTCAAGCGGTTGAAGCGTAGTAGGATTCCTATTGTGAAGGTCCGATGGAATTCTAAGCGTGGACCGGAATACACCTGGGAACGTGAGGACTTTTTCAAGGAAAGGTATCCTCATCTGTTCCAGTAGCACGAAATGTGAGTACAAGAAGAGGCGAGCGCCGGGACGTCGCTCTCTTTAAGGAGGGGTGGATGTGACACCCTAGAATCGAGGTCATTAACGATACCCTAAATTACGCTAATTTTTGAAATTTTTAATAAATTTTAATTTCTATATTTATAAGTATTTTGGTTAAAGCCGATGTTCGAGGTTATAATTTTTACGGTTGACGTTTTAAGAAGGACGATGACGATTACGATCCCGAGGGATGCCCAATTTTACATAATTTTTGACGATTTATCGATAATGTAATTTTTCGAGAATTTTATTTACGGTTCGTGTTAAGTTGAGTCGGGTGAGTTTTATAGCCTTCCGAGTACATTTAAAGTATCCCAAAAATATTTTGGAGCGTTCGGGAAGATTTCCGACTCCCGTAAAATTTTCAAAATTGACAAATGAGTCAAACCCGCAAAGTTTTGAGGACGTTTTTCATTTGAGGCCAAAAGAAGCTAGAAATTACACAAAAGCCCCTCCCAACCCACCAAAAAGGCCAAATTTGTCATAAACACAAACACACACAACACTTGCACCAAAAATCAAACACTCACTCTCTCCTCTCTCTCTAAAGCCGACGGACACCCCCAACACCATCAAAAATTCACCAAAAATCTTCTTCCACTTGATTTTTCAAAAATCTAAGGTTAGACCACACTTAGTTTGGTCATTCCCCACATGTTCATGTGCTCAAATCCAACATGCATTGATAAAAAAATTTCAAGATTTTTCCATATGATCCAAATTCGTTTTTGAGGCTAAAAGAGCTAATGCATGTTGATTTTAAGTGTTATGGAAGTATAAACACCATGAAAACCCACCAAAATTAATTTGGTTGTGGTGATTGGGTCACCCAAACCCCACGGCAAAGGGGGTGTTTGGGGAGCCATGGTGGTTGTTGATTTTGCATGTTATTCTTGTGTTTGGTTTGATGTTTTAGGATGATTTACATAGGTTTCATTACTTGCATGTACATTTCTTTGAAGTTTTGATTTTGAGATTGATTGATCAATAGGGGTAGGATTGAAGTTTGATGTTAGGATATGTTTGGGAAGGCTTAGGATGATGTTTAGTGGTGGTTAGAAGTCTTGGAATCGAGTCTAAGTGCGTTTTTGGTATGGTCATTTTTAGGCAGAAACATTTGGTTCATTTCATAAAAATGATTTTTGTTCCAGGTCTTAAAAACTAAATGTAGTGATAGAGGATCTTTCTAGCTTTAATTTGGTATAAGGTAGAGCCCGTGACTCAAAACGAGCTAAAAGTTATGACATTTTAAAGATCGGGTACCGGGAGACGAGGACTTTCATAATCCGAATTTGTGCAAAGTTTTAGTCAAATCCCGAGGGTCACAAGTATAAATTGGTAAATGGTCAAGGTTCAAAATTTGGTCCCTAACCTGTGTAAATGGGTCTATATGTTGACTTAGGTGTCAAAGAAGTCAAAGGTATTTTTCATATAGGTCAAAGAGGTCAAAATTGGTCGAAGCGCAATTTCAGCCCGTAAAATGTAGTCGTGGAAATGAGTTGCGTAACGGGTCGTAAAAGTAAAAACTTTTATTGGGCTTAAAAACATGTTATCTACAGGTCATATAGGATTTTTGGAAATTTTGTCAAATTTTATAAGTGTGGTTAAATTAGGTAAAACAGCCCGTACTTTAGTCGAGTACCGGCGAGAATGGGTAAAAATGGACAACGTAAGTAGTGAGAACAAATGGAATAAAATGAGTGATACTTGTTGTTTTTGTTTTTGGCGTGAGTTATACTTGTCCTAAGTGACTAGTATAAATGTATTTTATACAGTACCGTAAAGTATTAAGATGAGATTACTCATTACGCGTTATTTGTGATAGGTGTTGATTTAACCGGGCATCCGTTTCATCGTCAGTGATCATCCCTCGAACTACCGACTACTTAATATCTAAGGTGTGAATTTATAGCCTCGCTTATACTTATTTCAAATTGTTTTACCCGCGAGGGAAATGCATGCTAGTTTTTAAAAGGAACGTATATCATGAATGATTGTTAGACCCGAAAGTTGCCTTAGAAATTGTGTTGAGTACCAAAGTTGCAAAAGTCCCTAAAATCATGAACTATTAACTATTGTCCTGCCCTCGAGTAGGGGGAAATAGCCGCTTATTCAATTTGTAGTACTACGGGGTTAACGACCCAATGCTAGCCGAGAAGCTGTACTTATAGTAAGTTCTGCGGTAGATTATTTTGTATGAGAAATAAGGTATAATTGCAACTGATGCCTTTAGAAGGGGCACTGGTTTCATCTGAATCATGCCGGTATATTTACGCGGGTGATTGAGTTAACGGATTAGTGTCATGAGCTTAAACACAATTGTCAGTATCCTGATTATAGTTTGTTTGATCGACAAGACTATAAATGATCACGAATGGTTTTTATTATATATACGTTCAAATGGATTGAAAAACCTATGAATTCCACTCAACGTTTTCGTTGACCAAATTTTTGGCATGTGTTTCAGGTAACCGCTGAGAAGTAGGATGGAGCATGCATGGGATGGTTGTTGTGTGTACGGCTTGGTGTCCGCTTGTTTTTCCCTCCTTTTCTACTTAAACAATTTTTATGTTTAATGTCATGTGGTTGTAAAACTGAAGTTTTTGGGTTGAGATTCATGGGGACCGAAAACGCTAAACTCTGTGTACTATTTTGGGGTTGGAAAAACCGTGGACATGTATCATCTAACAATTTTAAATTTAAGTTTTTAAGTTGACGTCTTTTTAGCGTCGTTTGATATACCTTGTGTGCAATGAATACTGTGTAGCACCCATTGTTGTAGTTCCGCTGCGCATAGCAATTGTGGGGGTGTTACACCCCGATCCAAAGGTGAAAACCTTGGGTGAAAGAGGCATTGAATGCATCTTTGTTGGATATGTTGAGCATTCCAAGGCTTATAGATTCTATGTAATTGAACTAAATGATTCAGTTTCTATAAAATCAATCATTGAATCAAGGGATGCTAACTTTGATGAAACAAGGTTCTCATCAGTCCCTAGACCAAGCCTTAGGACTCCTGCTGGAGCTGAGGACATTGGTGCTTCAGTGGAACCTGAAAGAGTCACTGATGAGGTTGTGGTTCAGCAACCTGAGCCTGAGCTTAGAAGAAGCACAAGGCATAGGACTCCAAGAAATTTTGGGCCTGATTTTCAACTATACTTGGTTGAAGGAACAAGGGATGAGGTCTCTGATCAATACTCTTATTGCTTTAATGTTGAGGATGATCCCAAAACATTTGATGAAGCAATGAAGTCCCAAGGTGTTGCTTTCTGGAAAGAAGCAATAAATGATGAGATGGATTCCATCATGGGCAACAACACTTGGGTGTTGGTTGATCTACCTCCAGGTTATAATCCACTTGGTAACAAATGGATTTTCAAAAGGAAAATGAAGGTAGATAGAACTATTGAAAAGTTCAAGGCAAGACTAGTCATTCAAGGCTTTAAACAAAAGTCAAGGATAGACTATTTTGATACCTATGCTCTAGTAGCACGTATCAGTACCATAAGAATGCTGATTGCTCTAGCAAGTATTCACAATCTGATTATTCATCAGATGGATGTGAAGACAACATTCTTGAATGGTGATTTGGATGAGGAGGTTTATATGAACCAACCTCAAGGTTTCATCATGCCTGGTCATGAAGGCAAGGTGTGTAAACTGATTAAGTCCTTATATGGACTCAAGTAGGCACCTAAACAATGGCACCAGAAATTTGATGAAGTAGTTTTATCTAATGGTTATTCACTTAGCCAAGCTGACAAATGTGTATATAGCAAATTGGTTGAATCTGGTAAAGGAGTCATAATTTGCCTATATGTTGATGACATATTAATCTTTGGTACTAACCAACCTAAGGTTGATCAGACAAAAGATTTTTTGTCATCAAAGTTCTCCATGAAAGACATGTGGGAGGGTGATGTTATCCTTGGCATAAGGATCAAACATGAAAGTGATGGTATTGTAATTTATCAGTCTCAATATATTGAGAAGGTACTGAAGAAATTCAGTCACTTTGATTGTACTCCAATGAGTACACCAATGGATACACGTGAGAAACTGATGCCTAACAATGGTCAGGTTATCTCCCAGCTTGAGTATTCTAGGGTTATTGGTTGCTTGATGTATGCCATGACTAGTACCAGGCCTGACATTGCATTTGTTGTGGGTAAACTGAGTAGGTACACTAGTAATCCTAGTACTCAGCATTGGCAAACAATTCAGAGGGTACTGAAGTATTTGAAAGGAACAATGGATTATTGTTTGTCATATACTGGATATCCATCAGTATTGGAAGGTTACACTGATGCAAGTTGGATATACTAAAGATAATTCATGCACTAGTGGCTGGGTATTCCTACTTGGTGGTGGTGCAATTTCTTGGGCATCCAAGAAGCAAACTTGCATTACTGGTTCTACCATGGAATCTGAATTTGTGGCTCTAGCAGCTGCTGGCAAAAAAGCTGAATGGTTGAGAAACTTGCTTCTTTAGATTCCATTGTGGGTCAAACCTATGGCACCAATTTCTATCCGTTGTGATAGTGCAGCTACATTGGCTAACGCATATAGCCAAATGTACAATGGTAAGTCTAGACACTTAGGTGTTAGACATAGCATGATTCGTGACCTAATCATGAATGAGGTGATCACTTGACGAAGGGATTGGCTAGAGACTTGGTTATAAAGTCTGTTGAAGGGGTGGGTTTAAAAGTCCACTCTAGTCACTGAATGCTAGGACACCCAACTCCCTTCTAAGGAAACTTGGGAGCTGAGTTCAATGTGGAAAGTTGAACATTCAGGGGACTGAAGCACATGTATATCATCCCAAGGATGTGCTTGTACTTGCTGAAGGAGGATGAAGTTATAAACTTCTCAATGGTTAATGTCTTTGAAAAAGTGCTGAAGCAAGAGCATGAACTAAAGAGGAACCACCTATGTAAATGTTGAGGTTTCGCCGCCTCAGGGAGCATGGACTTGGCTCTTACAACATTTATGAATTTGGATATGGGCACATGGCTAGTAGTGTCAGGAGTTGTTATGTATTTGAAAACTTATGTGTATTTTATCTTCAGGTATTCAAAGTAGTTGAAGGGTTCAATTCTTAGAACACCCTGATTCTCGAATGTTAGAAGTATTGTACTAAGATGGAAATTCAATCCTTAGGATATTTTTATATATGCACTGGTTTTGTTAATGTTAATTTTCATGCAAAAGGAATTGTACTATATTGGGGAGGATTGTTGGAAATATAGTTCAATTGTGGGTTTAGTTCATACTGGTGAATGGGTAAGGAGGTACGGAGTGTACACCCATAAGTCCTTAAACACCTAGACTCTTATAGTGGGTAACATGTTGTTCAGCATTGCTGATGATCTTCAATGAGTTTACTCTTTAGTGTGTTGATCTCTGGACTGAAGGTATTCATCAGGGAGTAACTTCACTGAAGACTTGTCTTTAGTGTTTAATCATCAACATGTCCTCATCAGTACTGAAGGCTTCAGCGGGAACACCCTTCAGGGGTAGCTGATGCTTCAGTGGGACTGAAGAATAGACAAATGCTGGAGCTGAACTTGTACACTTGTAACGGTCTTTGACCCATTCAAGTGGAGTTAATGACCACGTTTAATTGGTCTTGTAACCACTTTCCTGGTATTATGGAGCACATTAAGAGGAGATTAATTGGCCGTTAGTTCCTCTTAATTCCATTGACTAGGGTTTGAGTGCTACACCTATAAATAGGTGATCATGACTTGCATGAAGGAGATACAGAAACATAAACACATAACAATAAAAGGGTTAGTGATGTGTGCCTAAATCATTGACAGCATTTGGTCTTATCCCAAATAGGTATTCGTGATACCCAGGCATTAGGGTCGAATAATTTACTTTGGAAAGTGATTACACGATTCCAAGTGATATCCGGTAACCATTGTTTGGTTACGTAGCTAGGATTGATTATCTATACCCTGGTTAGGACGAAATAAACTCCAACAACACATGCTTCTTCTTTAGCAGTACTCATAAGGGGTAGAATTACTAATAACAGAAGAAGGAATTGTGTTTATCAAATAGGCTGTAGTAACTACACAATCACCCCAAAACATGAGAGGTAAATCTGAATGAAACCTCAAAGCCCTAGCAGTATCCAAAATATGCATGTGTTTTCTTTCCCCTCTTCCATTCTGATGTGGTATATCAACACAAGAAGTTTGATGCACAATTCCTAGACTTTCCAAATAAGGTCTACACTGTCCTTTCACAAACTGTAATGCATTAGCAGATCTTACAACCTTAACTTGCTTCTTAAGTTGAGTATTCACAAACTTGAGAAAGGACTTTAGAGCCATAAAAGAGTCTGATTTCCGTTCCAACAAATAAGTCCAAGTACCTCTACTACAATTATCAATTATAGTGAGAAAGTACCTAAACTTACCATTAGTAGGAACGTTATAAGGACCTCGTATATCTATGTGAATCATCTCAATTATGTCATTACTCTGTGAATCACTCAAAAGAGTATGGCAACTTAGTAAATGTAGCCATAGGACAAGTCAAACAAGTATCTAAATAGGATTTAGACAATGAAACAGGCAAAACATTCATAAATTTGAATTTAATATCGGATACATGACCTAATCTATTATGCCACAAACCATAACTATTCTCTACTACTTTATATTCAACTTTTAAACAACTACTCCCTCCGTCTCATAATTAGTGTCCACCGACAAAAACACGCAGTTTAATAAAAACATCACTTTTTCAGCATTATCTCTCTTACTTTTTATACATTGACAGTTTTACCCTTAAACAATTAATTTACAACTTTTTTATTGTTTGTAATAATACATCAAGTGAGGGTGATATGGTAAACTTAATCCATATTTCTTATCTATTTTTAGAACTGGACAATTAATTTGAGACGTCCGAAAATAGTAAAGTGGACAATAATTTTGAGACGGAGGGAGAAAAAGCAGAAAAAGAAACTTTTTGTAAAGAAGACTGAACCAACTTTGAAAAAACAAAATCCACCTTGTCAGATGCCACATTAACAAGATGATAAAGACCTTCCTTCTTGGTACCCAGTCCTATCACCTTCCTTGAAGTCAAGTCCTGAACAACACAGAACCTTGGGTAAAAAGAAACAACACATTGACTATCTTTAGTCAATTTTGGCACAAACAACAAACTGAACTTAAAAGATTGCACTACTAACACATCTTTTAGTACAATGCCATTATTCAATTTCACTTTTCTCGCATGTGAAATAATTAAAGTCTCACCATTTTGCAGTCTAATTTGTGGTTTAATAGTCAATTGATAAGGGTCAAATACTCTCTTTGACTCAGGTGTCATGGTCAGAGGCACCAATATCTAGGGTTGAGCATGGCAGGCCCAAAATCGACGTAGACCGGACCCACCCGAATAGGACCGAACAATTTTGGTTTGGTCTTCGGTCCGGGGTTTTGGACCATTTTGGTCTTTGATCAGGTCGGTCGGGTTCGGTCTTACAAAAATTCTCGTCGATTATGCCTAATAGGATCAGACCGAACCTTTTCATTCTAGGGTTTCAGATCATTCCGATCCGGTCCAGGTCGGGCCCAATGTTAAGCCCTGCCAGTATCATAAATCCAGTCATCTAACACTTCTAACTTATATAATTGACTACTCAAACAAGCCATATTTTCAAAAAACTAATGATCAATCTCTTCCTCAGTAGTATTCATAATACTCATTTGTTGCATATTCTTCATCAACTGTTCAAACTGTTGTGGAGTAAAACTAATGTTCCCAATTTCTACATGAGCAGCTATTCTTGGCACAAAATTACCATTTCCTTGAGCCTGCACTGACCTTGTCTAACTGCCTTGTTGAGAGTTACCTTTGAACTTAGCATGACATAGTGGATAACCAACCTTCTCCCAACATCTATCTGGTAGATGCCACTTATAACCACATATAGAACAATTTTCCTTTACCAACACCCTTACTCAATAAAGTAGATGATTCAAAACTACTAGATGAAGCTTTAAACCAATGTTTTCAGACCCGGACAGTTTTGGTCAAAAAAATGGGTCATATTGAACCGGGTTTTACACTTTAGAAACCCGGCTAGACCCGATGAGTTTGATGTGACCCGGGTCAACCCATTTCCCGAGACCCGGTCGGATTTTGATTTTTTTGGGTTTTTTAAAAAAAAGTAAATTTTACGTATTTGCGACGGAATTTAATTTTTACATATTATATTGGATGGTAAATCGTTTATATGTTCAATATACTGAAGTTTTCATGGTTTTTACATATAACTTTTGTTAATTATTATAAATTTTAAAAAAATTTATAAAACTGGGTTGACCCGGACCCGGTGACTCGACCGGGTCGATTTAAGAACCGGTTTTTAAAACATTGCTTTAAACAACAATCTTTGTGATGTTGATCCCAAACTTAGATCGATTTAGCTTTGTGTTATCGAGATTGAATCAAGTATAACACGTAGAGAAACTTTGTGTTTATAATAATCTAAGAGTTATGCGGAATTAACACTTAGAATGAAGAACAAAGCAAAACACAATGTTTACCAAACTTTCACTTGTATTGATTAATCTATGCTTACAATGAAAGTGTAAAAACTTCTTTCAAACATAAACCCTAAGACCTCCTTTTATAACATAAGGAGTCTTGTACAATAAAAAAACTTGTCAATTATTCTTGGAAGATATATCAAGATAACTATAGAAAATACAATATACAATACATATCTTCTTAACATATCAAAACGTGTTGACTAAGTATTCTGTTGTGGCATGGACTTCTCTTGTCAGCGCTTGAATTTTTCTTGTCAGTGCTCATTCTGTCAGCGCTTGATTTACTCTTGTCAGCGGTTGAAATCCCTTTGTCAGCGGCATAGTGATGTATCTAATTTTATTCCCAACAATCCTCCCTTAAACTTGATACTTATACTAATGTTCAAGTTTCTGAATAAAACAAAGTACAAAGAGGATTCTTACAAATAAAAACCTACCCCTGAATCTGAGAATATATTAATCTCATAAAGTCCGTGCTAACATCACTAGTGTAGTCAACTTCAAGTCTGGTGGTGATCAACTTCTTCAATAAGTCTTGTGAAAATGGATACTTCACATCTATCAACAAGAACTATGTAAACTTTGTAGTAATCAAATAAAACACCCCAGCAGCTGAATACAAATGCCACTTCAAGCTACTCAAATCATCCAGATCCAACCATATTGGATCAGCAACATCGAGGGCAAACATTCTTCTGAATGTTGTCCAAATCTTTATTCCATTCAAGGAAGAAGGAGCTTCAGCCTCATACTTCTCCCTTAACAAACTCCAAAGAGTTTCTACATCCTCTCTATCCAGGCTGGCAAACAAAGAAATAAATGAAGTAAAAGTATGTACCTTCTTACCAACCCTGGTAATCATCCAAAAACCAATAGAAACCTCCTCATACTTGATGATAGGATTCTTGAAGTCAAGAGGTACAACATCAGCCATATCTGATGCCTCCAAAGGAGAAAGCACCATGTTTCTCTTCAAAACAACCTGATATGGATTCAACTGATCAAGATTTTCAAATTTAAGCTTGAATACCTTCTTTACTGGTGTTGGCACAATAGAAGCCTTCTTCAACTTCAATTCCTCCTTAATTTTCTCTTACCTCTGACTAGACAACAACCTATAAGTGTTTGCATTACACACAGAATCCCATATTGGATAAGCAAAACACTCCAACTGATCAAATGACAGCTTCCTCAACTTTTCATATGTCCGTCCTGTTTGATGACATCTCGAAAGCATGTTATACAACTCCCTTCTTGCAGTTTTGTTTTCTCTCAACACATTAACTTCCCTATGCTTCAAAATGACCTGACAATCACCTTCAACCCTCATTATTATTTCCATACCCCAAATTTTGTCAGATAGAGAAACATTAGGATCTTCCAACATCTCTTTTTCATACCTAAAATACACATCATAGATGGCAGGTATCTCAAAATCAACCATCTTCTTTAATTCATTGAGCCTTTCTTTTGCCAGCTCATTCTCACCATACTCCAATCTTTCTAGTTCTTCTAAAATCACATTAGAACCATGATCACTCTCTTCCTCTTCGTCACCAGAATCATTCTTCTCATCACCTTCATATTCTGATGTGAGAATCTGTGCTTCAATACTACCCTTCCTAAGCCCCTTCTTTTCTTGCTCTTGCAGTTGATGAGCAAGCATTTCATCAAATTGTTTCTGGGGTGTAATAAGTGTGTAAACACTTATCCTTTTGCCACTAAAATCAAGGAAAAACAAGACCTAATCATGTGTTTTATATCGTAAAAGTCGGACTTACGCGTGGTTTTGTGTTTTTGTGTTAAATTAGGTACAAATGATCAAAAGAAGAGAAAACACGGGATTTCACAGTCAAATGTTGAAGAAAAGTCCAAAAAGAGACGAAGACAAAGTCAAAAGACCAAAAGTGTGCCCAAGTTCACGAAAACCGGCTAAACCGACACGAGCTGAAAGAAAAAGATCGAGAAAGCCAAAATCGAGCTCGATTCTATCAGATTAAATCTTTTTGAAGATATTCGAGCCAAGTGGGCCCCACATTTGGGTATTGGGCTCAAAAGCCCATTAAGGCCCAATACCTTAAAAGTTGTGAGACGAATTTGAAGGAATTAGTCAATTGGGCCACAAAGCCCATTAACTAAAATAAAAAGAAAATGGGAAGGAGTTATTTACATTTTTCTGGGCCCAAGCCCATTTGGATTGAACAAGTATGGATGATTTGTTTTCACTTGTGTATAAATCCCTGGTCAACATACAACACACTCGGTCAACTTATACAAACAACTTTCCAACTTTAAAATGAATAAACATTTTGTTTTACTCCCCACCAAACTCACACGTCTTCATACACTTCTCCCTCACACGTGTTACCCAACACCTCACTTCACTCATTATTAAAAACGCCTTTTTACCCACCCACCTCTCTTATCCCTTGTCGATAGAAACAAGAGAAAACAAAACACCCACTCCTTCTCTCCCATTTTTACTCAGCCACCATCAAAACCCTAGTTTATCCATATCAAAATTACCAACAAAAAAATTGGGTGTTTTACCCAATTCAGTTAATTCACACGGATGGGAATTAAATCCCCATCTTTTTCGCAGCAAACACTTATGGTGGTCCTCAAATTAATCCAACGTGGCTCAACCCTTGCTTTTAATTGGCCAAAACACCTCAACACTTCCAATCCTCCAATAACTTTAATCCAGGCTGGCAATCCATGGCTCAAATCATTTTCAACCATTGATTTGAAGAGAAGAAAGAGAAAAAGGAGGAGAGCGGCTATGATTCGAGACCGTGGGCACCAAGGCATTTGGGGTTGCCTATAAAACCCCTCACAACTTGTAATCAAGGAGTCCTTTTTTTCTTTAATTTTATTGTTTTTCTTTAATTAATTTAGGAGTAGATTAAATTAGTATTAATTTTTCTGCAAAATTAGATTAGGGGTTATTGTAATTTTAATTTCCAGTAAATGTAATTTTTATTATTATTAATGAAAGTTGATTTTACCTATTTTTTGTCTCATTTAAATTTCTGTCAATGCAATTTAATCTTTAATCTCTATTTTTAATTCACTGTTCGAAGTTTATTATTCATATAATAATAAAATAAAATAAAAATAAATAAAATAAAGAAAAAAGTTACTGTTCGGATGGACTCTATCTGGTTCGGATTGGTACTTTGGTTCGAGAGTTTTAATGGTGGATCGAGGAAATGGTGTTGATATTCAAGGTGACGGTTTGATTCGGTTCAAAAGGAGGCACAACGCCTACCTTAGACTCAAAGGAAATCGACATCAAGGTTCTAATCTTCAATCTCTTTTTAATTTTCTTGTTTTAGTTTTAATTTTGGTTTGGTTTAATATCTGATTAATTTTAGTTAATATTATTGTTTAATCTGCTTATCTGTTTTGGGTTCGGTTGTTTTTTATCTGCTTCTTGTATCTCCTCTTATTTTGGTTTATGTTAGATTTTATTACTGTTTTTAAGTTTGTTTTTATTTTAGAGTTGTTTTGTCTGCTTAAGTTTTATAGTCGTTTGGATTTGCTTTTATCTGTTTGTTTATTTGGTTTGCTGCTTATTGCTATTATACTGTCTAGAAAATATAAGGTTAAGGTTGTTGGTTTAGATCTGTTTGTTTATTTGGTTTGCTTATTGCTTATTTGGATTTGTTAACTTAAGTTTGCATTAGCTTATTTGGTTTTTCAGCTTATTTAAGATATTGCTTATTTTCTTGTTTTTACTGTTTGGCCATTCTGAAAAACTCAGACTCTTTTAGTTTGAGTATTAAAAAAATTCCAAAAAGTTAATTAATATTAGCAAAAATGGGTCCTGCTGGGGTTCGAACTCGTGACCCCTCGCTTACAAGTCCAACGCCACAACCAATTGTTCTAGTCATCTTTTTGTGTTCATTTATGTGTCTTCTTATTAATATAGGTTAAATATTAATGGCTGCTTTAGTTAAAAAGGTTTAATTAAGGTTTTTAGTTTATTTAAATTTATTTAAAAAGTTTTATGTCAAATGTTCTTTTAATTTAGTTTTTCTAAAATATAAAAAGATAAAAAATATTTTATTTAAATTGTTTTTATAAATTTTAATTTTAGTTTAAATTTTAGTTTAGATTTCAAAATAGTTTTCATAAAAGTCTTTAAAATAGTTTTTAATTAAGTTTTATTCTAAAATATATTTTCATTTAAAGTTTTTAAAAGTTTTTAGTTTTATTTTTTCTAAAATAGCTTTTACATTAGTTTAAGATAAATTTTAAAATAGTTTTCCTTTAAAGTTTTTTATTTAAATTAGTTTAATTTTTAAATTAGATTAAATAGCTTTTATTTTAAATAGTTTTTAAATTAGTTTTAAAATTTCAAAAATTCTTTTCACCAAAAACAAAATTAAGTCTATCGTCTAATCCGATTTCAATTCAAGTGAGTCGAGGAAAAACGAACTTTCATTGCTTAAAAAAGGATTTGCAATATCTCTTTATTAAAATGGCGTCGCTGCCGCTTCGCTCGTACGATTGACGATTTTTCGTGAAGACGTTTGGATTTTGGGATCCGTTCTCTTTGAACGTTACGTTCCTTGCAACAAAAATCAAAAAATACAAA
The DNA here is from genome assembly GCA_025667525.1 of Glebionis coronaria. Lineage (NCBI taxonomy): Eukaryota > Viridiplantae > Streptophyta > Magnoliopsida > Asterales > Asteraceae > Glebionis > Glebionis coronaria. Next base: position 551,881,730 of record CM046880.1, read on the forward strand.
AAAATCAAAAACTTAAAAATACAAAAAAAATTTAAAAATCACAAAAGCAAATTCTTTCCTAAGATTTGCACCAAAAAAATTAAAAAATCAAAAAGTAATACTTTTCCTAAAGTATTACACCAAAAATATTACGTATTAGTGTTATTTTTCTTAATTCAATTTCTTACGATTTTTCTTGTGAATATATATTTTTCTAAAAAATACAAAAAGAATTTTCTTTTATTATAATATATTACGTAGCATAATAATTATTGTTATTTCGATTTCTTTCGACACTACCATGGATAATCGTCCGATTTGGGAAATATTGCAAGAAGAGCGTTATAAGATTATGTCCGAGGAGTGTACGACTTGTGGTGGACCTCATGCTTATTTTAATTGTGACAAAACTTACGAGGAGGTTTATAATAATGAGGAAAGTATGTGTTATGATACTAATACTTATTTTGGCTCCCCTAGTTTTCCTACAACTAGTGACCCACCACAATATGATCAACGGTTTTATGGGTAATTTCAAAATCAAGGGTTTTCAAATAATGAAGGTGTTCCAAATGAAGGCAATTTTCAAAACTATAATCAAGGGAGTATTTCACAACCTCAAATGGATTTAATTCTTAATAAACTTGAGGAACATGATAGATTCTTAAGAGAAATGCAAGAGGAAACCGATAGGAAATTCATGCTCATTTTAGAAACCTATCAAGCTCAATGTGATATTGAGCCGTCTTTGAGAGTTGATATTGAGGCCAACACCACTACTAGTAGTGATGTTCCCACTGTGGATCCTTCCATCTCTCCGCCAATACCCGGAGATTATCATGAGTTTTACTCACCCTCCGGTGTTGACACCCATAGATACTATTAGCTCTCCTTTTTCCTCACCTATTGAGGAAATTCCCGAGATTATACTTGAGCCTCCGTTACCCATTGATGACCCCATTTCTTTTATGACTCCTTCACCTACTCCTTCAAATGACTTTATGCTTTCTTCAAAACCTCTTAGCGAGACATGTTTTGAGAAACCAATTTTTGAGGAGTGTGAAGAACTTTATAATGAGTGCATAAAAGAAGAACCCATAAGTTGTCCTACACCTAAGGAGCTCGTAGATAGGGATTAGTTATCTTGTGATTCCGACTACATTTTTAATTATTCCTCGGGATCGAATGAGGATGATTCTCCTATTTTACCAAAACCGACTTTTGAAAACCATGATACTAATGATTTATCGGTTTCTTTACTCCTTAGTGATGACTTTTATACCCTGAGTATTGAGAAATTCCATCACGAGGATGCTTTTTATGATCCCGTGTTATTGGATTTCTCGCATGAGCTTAATTGTGATCATGGTATTGATGAGAAGGCAAATGGAGTTTTAAAACTTGATATTGATATTGATTTTGAAAACTCGGATTTTGATAAATTCACATTTGCCTCTTCACCAATTAATTTTGATTCGACCATCGATTCTCTTCCACATATCACTTTTAGTGATGATGATGGTTTTCTCATTCCCGAGATCGATGAGTTTCTTGATACTCCCGTGGATGATAATTTCACATATGCTGAGAGGACCTTTTTACCTTTTATGACTTATCCTCCTACCTCTCATTTATTATGTTCCTCCGGGACCGAGGATAAGATTTTTGATCCCGGTATTACATTCGAGGCTTCCCCATGGACCATTTAATTCGGGGTCGAGTCAGGCTCGTGACTCGGTTAACAAAAACAAGCGCTTCTCGGGAGGCAACCCGATGATCTATTTTTCTATCTATTTTCTACAATAAGTGTAGAGGGAGCCGTGTAGGTTGTTTGTTTTGTGTGTTGTGATTGTGTAGGGACATGTGCTTAATGATCCACTTTTGGTGCTTTTGACGCGACCCGTGTTCCCGTGTTCCCGTGTACCCGGTTCCTTCGATAAGTTTTTGCTATTGTGATTCAATCTTGTATATAAATAAAACGTAATAAATGTAATCACTTTAGTTGTCCCTTCCTTAGCTCGATTTAAACAACATACTCAATGTCCTAAGTGTAGGGGAGTTTATTCTCCCACATGCTTAAACATTGAGGACAATGTGTATGTTAAGTGTAGGGGGATTTCTATCGAGATTTTAGTGGGCTTTTCCATGAATTTGACCCCATTTAACCGGAAAATTTAAAAAAATTTCAACGTTTTTCAAATTTTTGATCTATTTTGGCCTAGTAGTATTTTCTATTTAATTTTCATTTTGTCATCGCATCTTATTTATATTTTCCATTTCAAGAATAAAGTAAAAAATAAATAAATGAATAAAATGGATTTAACAAGTTTTGATATCTTTGATATATTAGGCCCGTCGTGAATATTTTGACTCAACCCGAGTTTACTTATCCAAGTTTACTCTAGCTAGTATCCTTAACCATATGGAACTTAATTGGTTTATTAGGCTAAGCATCCACGAGTCTCATTCCTTGAGATTTTAAATTGTGGAGAACGAGAGATGATAGAGTTGATAATAAGATTAAGGGTTAATTTTTGCTTATATGAGTTTTGTGGCTCTTTCTTCCCGCTTGTATATTTAATTGCTTAATAAATGAGGATTTTTGCGGTGTAGATTCGATATCTTAACTCTTAGCTAAATCTTTAATCTCCTTGTAATTAAAGCATGAACACATTGAGGGTGCCAGCGTTGTGGACTTCCGACTAAGGTGGCTCATAACCACTAAGTAGGAGGTATTCAGACCATGGGACCGCGGAATTTGGCCTACTATATATATCATAAATAAAGAAAGAATAAGATTAAAATATGACCTCAAGGAGCCTTAGGGTGTGGGACACGTAGCACGAACCTTGTCATTAGAGCCTTAGGGTGTATGGCATGGTAAGTGTTGAATAAAAATTGATCAAAAAATCAATTCCCTCGTTTATCGTTCAAGGAGCCTTAGGGTATGGACAATAGACGGGGAGCATTTTTACATCTTAAAGAGCCTAAGGGTATATGATGTGAACTTGCTAAACTCCACATAAAGTCTACATGACTTTGGAGGAAATAAATAATAAGTAGTACTATTTGGCTAAATTTTGGGTCGGGGAATTTGTTCCCCAAATCGTGTTAAATCATCCTTGATGTGGGCTTACTTTAGTAACAACGTTTTTGAGGACGAGGTTAGGTTTTGAGTGTCGGGTTTGCACCGTTTGGCCTTCATTTTTGGAATAATAATTATCAAATAAGTCAAATGAGCCTACGGGTGAATGACAATCAATAAAATCTAGAGATACAGCGTAGGAATTGGAGAAAGAGTACTACACAATTATCTTATATAAGTGGTTTTAACCTAAGGACTTATAGTAAACAATGATCTCGTTTTTAAGCTTGGTATGGGGAACGTGAAACTTGAGGGTGATTTATATACATGACACTAAAGCCCTAATTCAAGTCTTAGATTTCTTTACGAGTTTCTTCCATCAAATAATTTTCAAGTAATAAATCATTTAACTTTTGTCTCCTTTTAAGTTTTTATCTTTTTATCGTAATAGTAATAGTATATCTTAATAAAGGCCAAGATGGGTTAATTACGAGAAAAATTTAACTTATATTTTAAAATAATGCATTGCATGGGGTCATTGCAATGGTCAAGTGTAGGGGATTTAATAAGTGTGTAAACACTTATCCTTTTGCCACTAAAATCAAGGAAAAACAAGCTAATCATGTGTTTTATATCGTAAAAGTCGGACTTACGCGTGGTTTTGTGTTTTTGTGTTAAATTAGGTACAAATGATCAAAAGAAGAGAAAACACGGGATTTCACGGTCAAATGTTGAAGAAAAGTCCAAAAAGAGACGAAGACAAAGTCAAAAGACCAAAAGTGTGCCCAGGTTCACGAAAACCGGCTAAACCGACACGAGCTTAAAGAAAAAGATCGAGAAAGCCAAAATCGAGCTCGATTCTATCGTATTAAATCTTTTTGAATTTGGGTATTGGGCTCAAAAGCCCATTAAGGCCCAATACCTTAAAAGTTGTGAGACGAATTTGAAGGAATTAGTCAATTGGGCCACAAAGCCCATTAACTAAAATACAAAGAAAATGGGAAGGAGTTATTTACATTTTTCTGGGCCCAAGCCCATTTGGATTGAACAAGTATGGACGATTTGTTTTCACTTGTGTATAAATCTCTGGTCAACAAACAACACACTCGGTCAACTTATACAAACAACTTTCCAACTTTAAAATGAATAAACGTTTTGTTTTACTCCCCACTAAACTCACACGTATTCATACACTTCTCCCTCACACGTGTTACCCAACACCTCACTTCACTCATTATTAAAAACGCCTTTTTACCCACCCACCTCTCTTATTCCTTGTCGATAGAAACAAGAGAAAAAAAAACCCACTCCTTCTCTCCCATTTTTACTCAGCCAGCATCAAAACCCTAGTTTACCCATATCAAAATTACCAACGAAAAATTGGGGGTTTTACCCAATTCAGTTAATTCACATGGATGGGAATTAAATCCCCATCTTTTTCGCAGCAAGCACTTATGGTGGTCCTCAAATTAATCCAACGTGGCTCAACCCTTACTTTTAATTGGCCAAAACACCTCAACACTTCCAATCCTCCAATCAATTTAATCCAGGCTGGCAATCCATGGCTCAAATCATTTTCAACCGTTGATTTGAAGAGAAGAAAGAGAAAAAGGAGAAGAGCGGCTATGATTCGAGACCGTGGGCACCAAGGCATTTGGGGTTGCCTATAAAACCCCTCACAACTTGTAATCAAGGAGTCCATTTTTTCTTTAATTTTACTGTTTTTCTTTAATTAATTTATGGTAGATTAAATTAGTTTTAATTTTTCTGCAAAATTAGATTAGGGGTTATTGTAATTTTCATTTCCAATAAATGTAATTTTTATTATTATTAATGAAAGTTGATTTTAATTAATTTTTGTCTCATTTAAATTTCTGTCAATGCAATTTAATCTTTAATCTATATTTTTAATTCACTGTTCGAAGTTTATTATTCATATAATAATAAATAAAAAAATAATAAAGAAACAAAGTTACTGTTCGGATGGACTCTATCTGGTTCGGATTGGTACTTTGGTTCGAGAGTTTTAATGGTGGATCGAGGAAATGGTGTTGATATTCAAGGTGACGGTTTGATTCGGTTCAAAAGGAGGCACAACGCCTACCTTCGACTCAAAGGAAATCGACATCAAGGTTCTAATCTTCAATCTCTTTTTAATTTTCTTGTTTTAGTTTTAACTTTGGTTTGGTTTAATATCTGATTAATTTTAGTTAATATTATTGTTTAATCTGCTTATCTGTTTTGGGTTCGGTTGTTTTTTTATCTGCTTCTTGTATCTCCTCTTATTTTGGTTTATGTTAGATTTTATTATTGTTTTTAAGTTTATTTTTATTTCAGAGTTGTTTTGTCTGCTTAAGTTTTATAGTTGTTTGGATCTGCTTTTATCTGTTTGTTTATTTGGTTTGCTGCTTATTGCTATTAATCTGTCTGGAAAATATAAGGTTAAGGTTGTTGGTTTAGATCTGTTTGTTTATTTGGTTTGCTTATTGCTTATTTGGATTTGTTAACTTAAGTTTGCATTAGCTTATTTGGTTTTTCAACTTATTTAAGATATTGCTTATTTTCTTGTTGTTACTGTTTGGCCATGCTAAAAAACTCAAACTCTTTTAGTCTGAGTATTAAAAAAATTCCAAAAAGTTAATTAATATTAGCAAAAATTGGGTTCTGCTGGGGTTCGAACTCGTGACCCCTCGCTTACAAGTCCAACGCCACAACCAATTGTTCTAATCATCTTTTTGTGTTCATTTATGTGTCTTCTTATTAATATAGGTTAAATATTAATGGCTGCTTTAGTTAAAAAGGTTTAATTAAGGTTTTTAGTTTATTTAAATTTATTTAAAAAGTTTTATATCAAATGTTCTTTTAATTCAGTTTTTATAAAATATAAAAAGATAAAAAATATTTTATTTACATTGTTTTTATAAATTTTAATTTTAGTTTAAATTTTAGTTTAGATTTCAAAATAGTTTTCATAAAAGTCTTTAAAATAGTTTTTAATTAAGTTTTATTCTAAAATATATTTTCATTTAAAGTTTTTAAAAGTTTTTAGTGTTATTTTTTTTAAAATAGCTTTTACATTAGTTTAAGGTAAATTTTAAAATAGTTTTCCTTTAAAGTTTTTTATTTAAATTAGTTTAATTTTTAAATTAGATTAAATAACTTTTATTTTAAATAGTTTTTAAATTAGTTTTAAAATTTCAAAAATTCTTTTCACCAAAAACAAAATGAAGTCTATCGTCTAATCCGATTTCAATTCGAGTGAGTCGAGGAAAAAACGAACTTTCATTGCTTAAAAAAGGATTTGCAAAATCTCTTTATTAGGGTGCATCTTTTGGGACATCTTCTACTACTAACACATCTTTACCCTTATCCAATGGATCAATAGAGGGCAAAGTAGAAAACTGTACCTAGGTGGAAGGCTCTTGAAACATGAGTGGTGGTTGGGATACACCAATCATACTTGGAATCCTGTCAGCGGTTGAACTAGGCGTGTCAGCGTTCAAATTGCCTTTGTCAACGGCTGACAATCCACTAGCGTGAATCATCATCTCAATGAAAGTCTAATTAATGGGAGTGATCAAAAAGGGAGTAGCTTGTTTCTTCATACCGACAATGCTTCAGCTATCTCCTTAGTCCCATACGAACCTTGGGACCCCTTATCACTCAGATTAGGTTCATCCTCCCCTTTGTAAGAATCATCTTTAGAGGACAAAACCATGGCTCTCCTTCTTCTTGAGCCAGCAGCTTCCAAAAAAACTATCCTCTCCCTCAATTGCTTGAGTTGAAGGTCTTGATCTATGACTTTCTGTACAAGTTATGCATTAGACTTTTGCAAGCCTAAGCAGATAGCCGTCAATTCTAAATTATTTAGTGGTTGCAGACTGCCCTCCTCCATAATTGGGATTTGACTCCCAAAGATGGATTCATCAGGCATAGTTCTCGCAGCTGTATGGCTAGGACCACCAAAGAGGAATAATCCAGTGACCCTTTGGCGTTTCTCCATTCTATAATCACCAGGTTCAAAAGATGAAGTGGATTGGTGAATATGTGCTTAGGGTGGTGAGGTGTCAGCGGGTGAAATGGGTGTGTCAGCGGCTGAAACGCGAGTGTCAGCGGCTGAAGGGTCAATGTTCATAGGGTCATCTTGGTGAGGTGAAGGTGGTAGTTGTTGTGGTTCAGGTTCTTGTTAAGGTTGAGGGTTGTTGGCTGCCTCAATAACAGCCAACATAGGAGGTGTCAAAGGTAAAGGCCTGTCTAGTATTCATGGACAGAAATTTTTTTGCTTTATGAGTAGGGATCTTATAAGAACCATCATGATCCCTACGACAATAACTTTGGTGCTCAAAAAACATCTGTAAAAATCTAGGGTAAGCAAGAGTCATCTTGTTACCCTTGTTTTTTAACATGCCCTCAAAAATCAAATGGGAAAATTTATATTTTTGCCCAGTGGACAAACAAACAAGAATACAACCAAAAGAATGATTGATTTCATTGAAAGAAGTACAATTGGGACTAAGACATTGCAAGAGGACATGTATCAAGAACTTTCAGGCTGGGGGAAATTGTTGTTTAGAATATTTATTAGTTTTGCCGTCAGAGGAAATTCATAACCCAACTCTCGAAGTCCCTCTTCTAACTGTTATTGGGGAAGGGTAGTCACACCATCAGCATCATCAAGCCTTAAGGCTTGACGAATTATCGCTTCAGTGACCACCCATTTTATCTATGTACAGGCCCTGACAATGTAATCACTCCATCAACTGTTTCAGAACTAACAGTGTTCCAAAACTGTTTGATGTGTGTGATAGGAATGAGTGGAGCATGAGTCAAAGCGTACCTTAATTTAGAAGCCAAGAGATAATCAATCATTCCTGTGTATTGAGGATGATGTGTGTTGTCAGCCTCAAGATAGGCGATCATGTTATGTTGATCCCTAAAGCCCAAAGTAGCACCAGCAGGTTTGAATAAAGGAGCCATGAAAACTTGTTTGTGAAAGGTTAGAAAGTATGAAAGTGATAATGGAAGGTTTTGGAGAAAATAGAAGACAGTCAAGCAAGTTACCCTGTTTAAAATAGTATGAGCCGTATTTATAGGATGAAAACTAGGACACTATTGGTTGAAATAAGAGGTAAGTTATTCAAAATATAATGATGAAAATCTTGAAAAATAATAACTTATCTCTTAGCAATTAAAGAATTTACCAAATCCCATAAAATTACGGCCTAGAATATCACAAAAGTAACAGCTAGGTGGGACCCAATGTTCTTCAACGGTCAAAATAATAGTGTCAGCGAATAACGTCTATATTTTGTCAGCGTTTAAATTTGCCATGACATCGTTTGAAAATGTGCTTGTCAGCGGGTGAACCACTATGTAACAACGGCTAAAAATAAAAAGTAATAAAAATAAAAATACCTTAACAAAGAGGTTTACCCTAATCAAGATAACTCATACTCAGAAAATGACTGAAGTTTAGCAAGCATTGTCCAATCATGCACACTTGCATAAGCAAGATAGACATAATTGTCCTCAAGTGTCCCTTGTTAACCAAAGTCCTTAAGAGTGAAGAAATCTCATATAAACCCTTTGTAACTCGCAGGTAAGCCCATTTTTATTTACACCAAGTCTTCCAACCAACCAATCCCAATTCTAGGCCAAAAGTCTTGGCAACATGCACAGTATATCAACTTTGCATGCTTCAGTGCCTCAAGAACTAGAAATTACAACAATTTTTAAAAAGAAAAGCATTCATTATTTCTAACTCCTACTCACCAGTGGACACATTGTGATAAGAGCACTCTATAAGTACCCAAATACCTAAAAGTTTCCTAAACCTCCCCTTAAACTTACACAGATTGCAAATGATGATAAATTTTTATTTCAAGATAGGAATATAAATATTCCAACCATCATAAATAAAAATTCTTCAAGATATGAAGTCCATAAACAACTTTGTATCCTATTGCACAATGCTCATAAATGCCTGCATGATTAGATCAAAAACCACAAAAACTAACATGGTCTGTCAGCGGCCAAAATCCTCTTGTCAGCGGATAAAATGCCTTTGTTAGCGTTAGAAAATATAGTGGAAAATCTAATACTTTTACATGAGATAATAACTATGCATATCCTATACATATTATACAATAATCTAAAAAACACATAATTTATGGGTTGATCATTCCAATACTTGTTACCAAGTACTGGAACCTCCCAACATCAAAAGGTTTAGTTAATAAATCAGCCACATTTTCTTCTGTGTCCACTCTATCTGGATGTATTAAAACTTTTTCAAAATAATCCCTTATAAAATGATGCCTTATTTCTATGTGTTTAGTTTTAGAATGATGTACATGATTTTTAATAATGCATAAAGTACTGTTATTATCTACAAAAAACTTATTATGCATAAAACTGTACCCATAATCCAAAAGGTGATTTTGAATCCATAGCACTTGTACACAACATGAAGCAGCTGCTACATACTCAGCCTCAGTTGTTGAATTAGATACTACAGTTTGCTTCTTGCATTTCCAAGATATAAGCCTGCTCCCAAGAAATTGGCATCCACCAGATATAGATTTCCTATCATTGTCGTCTCCTCCATAGTCACTGTCTGAATAGCCCACAAGCTCCAATAGAGAATCTTTAGGATACCATAATCCCAAAGTGGGATAGCACCTAAGATACCTAAAGATCCTTTTGATAGCATGAAGATGACACTCTTTGGGAGTCACTTGATGACGTGCACATGGACAATAGCAAACATGATATCAGGTCTAGAGGCAGTAAGATACATCAATGATCCAATCATAGACCTATAATATCTGACATCAACATCCTTTCCATCTCCAATCTTTCCCCAGGGATGTTCCCTATCCATGGGTGTGCTAGCCCATTTTTCATGAGGGGAAAAACCAAATTTATTCAAAATTTCAGCTACATATTTGTCTTGTGAGATGAAGATACCTGTTTCTTTCTGTTGAACTTGAAGACCTAGAAAGAAGTTCATCTCTCCAATAGCACTCATTTGAAATTTATCAGTCATTAGCTTGGAGAAGTTATCACTCATCCTTTGTGTTGGGAATCTAAACTTGTTAGATTCCCTGATCATTGATTTAAACATAATTAGGCTGATAGATAGTCCCTTGCCTGTGCCTAGGAGGCAGGCAAGTTTCGCAAGACTCACAGAGATCCAAGTCTTTGTGAGCAACCTCAGAGGAGTCCATGTCAGAGACATTGTCAGGGAAGTCGAAGATTACCTGAAGACATACTCCTTGGCTGTGATGGATAACAGCCAAGATGTATTAGGGACTCTGAGGGGTTGAGAGTTAACAGGGGTGGCAATACCCTGATAACTCTCAGCACACTTTGGACATGCCATTTGTGTGTTCGAGAATATGAAGAATAAGGAAACTGTTTTTCACAACTGTTCCTTAAAGCATAATGGAAGACTACCAAGAATAGAAGGACATCATGTGACTGATGTGGGAACTTGTAAAAGCTTGTGTAGTCGACATCAAGTACTGTTTAAGTCAAACTCGTAACACTATAAATAGGATGTGTATCCATGCATTAATGTTTTAAACACTTTGAGATATTAAGAACATTAGTGCGTATAACTTAGTGAATCAAACAGCTACGACTGTATTCATAAGTTAAGGTTTATTGTTGTTCAAAGTGTGCACAACACATTGTCATCAAACGGTGTTATCCATAACACTTGTAATTCTTTATTATACAATAATAAGATTACGTTTGAAAAGTAATACCTTGTGTTGATAGAGTTAAGATTAGGGTTTCTTGCATTGATTAGGGACTTACAATTGGTATCAGAGCGGTGTTTGATATTAAAACCTTCAAGAAACATCGTTCTCAGTTTTATAATCAAGATCCACCATGCCGGAAACTTCTAGCCCACACTCACCTTCCACAAACCCATCTTCACCAAGACTTAACCCTCCAGCAAATGACGATGATCTACCCCAACTTCTTGACTCAAGAGGTGGATCACACGTAACCAGTGTACCAGTCTTTGATGAAGAAGACTTTGCCAGTTGGAAGAGTCAATTTCTTGTATACCTTGATGGACTTGAACCTTTTCTCTTAGAAATTTTAGAAAATGGTCCATATATTCCCATGGCGCTTACATCTACTGAAGAAAACCCTCTTCCCAAACCTGTCAAACAATGGACCTCAGCTGATAGGAAATTAGCGAACCAAGATAAACGTCTCAAAAGCATCATAATTTCCTGTCTTCCCAAGCATATCATGAAGTCTGTCATTCAGTGTCCCACAGCTAAACAAATGTGGACAGACCTCATTCTTGGCCATGAAGGACCCTCTGAAACAAGAGAGACAAAGATTCAGGCACTCAGACTTCAGTTTAATGCCTCTAAGTCACTTGAAGGTGAAAAGGTTCAGCAAACCTATACTAGGCTGAAGATTCTTCTAAATGACCTTGCTATGAATGATGTCACTATTGGTCAAGCTGAGATCAATGCTACTTTTGTCAACAGCCTTCCAAGAAAGTGGCTGAACATGAATCAGACTCAGAGAGCTAACAACTCAATCAAAAATGATACCCTTGCTCAGCTCTATGGTAAGTACAATTATGAAGAAGGGCTGATCGCTACTATCTACAAATCAGAGACTGAAAGATTTGTTGTCCAAGGAGCAACTTCCAAAGCTTTGATCTCTGCAACACATCCTCATGACAGCGATTCTGATATTGAAGAAGATACCCGTAGCAGCCAAGAATTCTTGTCAGGCCTCAATGCAGAATTCCATGAAAGAGCACTGCTAGCCAACCAAAGAAGATACTACAAAAGATCAGGAAGAGTAGGATCAGCTAGCAAACCAACTGACAGGTCAAAAGAAACATGTTTTGCCTGTGGAAAGCTTGGACATTATCAAAAAGAGTGTCCTTCTACCAAGACATCCTCACCCTCTTATCCATCATCTTCATCCAAACCCTATAAGTTCAAACAACATAACAACTCATCTCAATCCAATTCTTCAGACACTGAGAAGAAAGATTACAAAAATAAGTACAACGCACTTAAAGCTGAGTTAGAACAAATGAACTTGAAGATTGAAGCTATGTCCAAAAAGAAAGGTGGTGAGAAAAAGACTGAGAAAGGGTTGGTTGCTGAAACTTATGATTGGAATGATGAACCATTGACTTCAGATGAAGAAGACACCACAAGAGTCAGGGCCTTTATGGCGATAGCTGAGGATGAACCAGCTGTTGGAAAAGGTGATGCAAGATCAGGACAATGGGTTGACATCACAATGAAAAAGGTACACAGGCTTCTATCTATGTCTGATAGTGATGAACGTAAGCATGTCCTTGATTACACCATTGTTGATTTGCACTTTGTTGAGGAACAAAGGAAGAACCTACTTGATAAGTTTCACTCTGATAAAACTGAAATGATAAATGCTAAGGCTGAATGTGAAACTCTCAGGCGGGTTAACTTAGAGAAAATATCCCTGCAAAATGAAGTAGCTAGATTAACCTTGAAAAACATAGCTTTAAATGATCAAGTCACTAAATTGAACAAGATTATTGAAAAATGGTTGTGTGCTAGGTTTACTATTGATGAATTGCTTAGGGATGAAGTGCCTGCTGACTTAAACAGGGATATAACTGCTAAGAATAAAAAGCTGAGGATTCTCACCAAACCCAAAGACATTGTCTTTAAATCTACAGAGACTATTCATATGTCAGATACCTCTTTGACTAATGACCCTGTCTCTGAAGATGTGGCTGAGCTACCACCTTTGCCCAAACTCTCTGGAGTTAAACCTAGCAGTTCTTCTAGATCTGCTAAGGACGAACTTAGGACAGATATTGAGAATCCTCCAGCCAAAGTTTTTCGTGTGCCTGCTAGACAAACTGGTAAACAAGTAGCTTTTAAGCCTGTTACTACTAAAGCTGTGAATAAGGTTGACCCCACCACTGAAGATCGCCTGTTGTCTCTTATGAAAGAAGTATAACTCTTGAAACAACACATTAAGCCTTCCGCTGAATGCTCTACTTCTCATAAACCTAAGTCAGTCCTAGGTGAACCCAAAGGGGAAAGGTTAATCAAACCTTATTGCAATGTTTGTAAAAATTCTCACCATTCGACCTTAGATCATGACAGACACATGGCAGCTAAAAGAGCACAGACACCCTCTAGGGACAGACCACAGAGTTCCAAAAAACAACAGGGAAATTACAAATCTTATCCTCCCTGTAAATTCTGTGGGTTCACAGACCATCACTCAGACGAGTGTGGTGACTTCCCTGGGTGTGATATCTGTGGGAGTTATAACCATGAAACAATGAACTGTCCATCCCAACGCCAAAAGTTTTTCAGGAACACAAGAGTTGCTAACAAGCAATTCAGGGAACCCACTGGAAAGTGGGTTCACCATAGGAACTAATCTGTTTCTATGTATCTGTGCAGAAATATCTCAAGGAATCGGTATGGTATCTAGATAGTGGCTGTTCTAGACACATGACAGGGATTCAACAATACCTGCACAGATACTCAAAGGAGCCAGGTCCCAAAGTGGTGTTTGGAGAAACTCTTCAGGTGACACAGAAGGATATGGCTCAGTGAATTGCAATGGGATCACATTTACCAGGGTTGCATATGTGAATGGTCTTAAACACAATCTTATTAGCATCAGCCAATTATGTGATGCCGACTATAAGGTTTTGTTTACTAAGACTCAGGGAACCATATTCAACAAAAATAATGATGTTGTGCTGGTTGCACCTAGAAGGAGAGATGTTTATGTCATCAACATGGCTGTGTGCTCTGAAGACAGTTCAAATTGTTTTCTTGCCAAAGCCTCTGAAAGTATCAACTGGCTGTGGCACAAAAGACTGTCTCATCTCAACTTCAAGAACATCAATAAGATAGCCACTCAAAACTTGGTTGCTGGTCTACCTTCAGTAATGTTTTCCAAAGACAAAACTTGTTCTGCCTGTGTCAAAGGAAAACATCACAGGTCTTCATTCAAGACTAGGCAATCATTCTCTATTGACAAGTGCTTACATCTCCTTCACATGGACTTGTTTGGGCCTGTCAAACCTCAAACCATTAATCACAACAAATACACCTTGGTCATAGTTGATGAATTTTCAAGATATACATGGGTGTTCTTCCTCAGAAGGAAAAGTGATGCAGCTGATACCATCATGTCCTTCATCAGACAGGTTGAAAATATGAATGATGTTAGAGTCAAAGCTCTAAGAAGTGATAATGGTACAGAATTCAAGAATCATCAACTTGAATCATTTTGTGATGAAAAAGGGATTTCTCATAACTTCTCTTCAGCTGGCACTCCTGAACAAAATGGTGTGGCTGAAAGAAGAAACAGGACTCTGATTGAAGCAGCAAGAACTATGTTAAATGGTGCAGCCTTACCAAAGCAATTTTGGGGAGAAGCTGTACACACTGCCTGCTACACTCAAAACAGATCAATCATTGTCAAAAGACATGGCAAAACCTCCTATGAAGTTTTCAGAAAAAGATCTCTAGACGTCAGCTATTTTCATGTGTTTGGATGCCCTGTGTTTATTTATAACTACAGGGATAAACTTGGAAAGTTTGATGAAAAAGCTGATGATGGTTTCTTTTTGGGATACTCTCCAACAGCCAAAGCCTTCAGAGTATTCAACATCAGAAGACAAGAAGTAGAAGAAACTTTCCATGTCAGATTTAATGAAGATGATGAAGTCATACAGAGGACAGGAACAGAGGGTGATGAAGTAGATTTCAATGAAAATATTTCTTTCCCAAGTGATGAGTTCACAGAACCCAGACCTACCAGTCATCACCACTCCAACACTCTCACTCCTTATGTTCCTGCTTTTGACCCTCTGTCTACTCACAACATAGAAGTTCCTACCTCTCAGGAACTTGATGAAGAAGAACCTCAAATCTCTGATGGTCCTTCTCATGATATTGATGACTCACCAATTCTTCAAATCTCTGAAGATTCTCCTGCTGATAATGAAATAGCTTCCCTTGATATGGCTGAAGAAGACTCTGACACTGAAGTATTCTTTGAAGAAAGCCCTCCTAGTCAGCAGGATGAGACTCAAATTTCACCAGCTGTGCCCTCAAGTACCCCTGTTCTTGAATCCCCAGCTCCTCAAAATAAGTGGTCAAGAGATCAACACATTCTTCTTGTCAACATTATTGGGGAACCAAATGCAGGGGTCACAACCAGACAGCGAATCCAAGACTCAGAGTCAGCCTCAGCCAATGAATGTCTATTTGCTGAATTTCTTTCTCAAATTGAACCTAAAAGAGTTGCTGAGGCTCTGGTAGAAGAAGGATGGGTAGCTGCTATGCAAGAAGAAATCAATCAGTTCAAAAGGAACAAAGTATGGACACTAGTGCCAGCTCCACCTGGAAAGAATATCACAGGCACTAGATGGATCTATAGAAATAAGATGGATGAAATTGGGAACATCATCAGGAACAAGGCAAGACTGGTAGCACAGGGATTCTCTCAGACTGAAGGAATTGATTATGATGAAACTTTTGCACCTGTTGCTAGACTTGAGGCCATCAGAATCTTTCTTGCTTATGCTGCCTATATGAACATCACTGTCTATCAGATGGATGTAAAGAGTGCCTTCCTCAATGGTGATTTGGCTGAGGAAGTCTATGTTGCACAACCTGAAGGATTTGAGAACAGCGAGTTTCCCAACCATGTGTACAGACTTCACAAGGCAATGTATGGTCTGAAACAAGCTCCAAGAGCATGGTATGAAACTCTTTCAAATTTCTTATCTGAAAATAAATTTATCAGGGGTTCTATTGATAAAACACTCTTTACCTTCAAGGACAAGAGTGATTTCATCATTGTGCAGATTTATGTGGATGATATCATCTTTGGGTCAACAAATGTCAATCTTAGTAAACGTTTTGCTAAATTAATGACCAAGAAATATGAGATGAGTATGATGGGTGAATTAACTTACTTTTTGGGCTTTCAAATTAAACAATGTCCTAAGGGAATTTCTATTTGTCAAGAAAAGTATGTTAAGGATTTACTTAAAAAATATGACTTAGCTGATTGTGCATCAGTGAAATGCCCCATGCTTCCACCCAACAACTTGGGCCCTGATGAGTCAGGGGTCTCTGTCAATGAGACTTTATATAGAGGCATGATTGGGTCACTGATGTATCTAACAGCCAGTCGTCCAGATATCCAATTCTCCACATGTCTCTGTGCAAGGTACCAAGCTAACCCAAAAGAATCCCATCTAGTGGCTGTTAAGAGAATTTTCAGGTATCTCAAAGGAACACCATCCCTAGGTCTATGGTATCCAAAGGAATCAGGCTTTAATCTCAAGGCCTATTCAGATTCAGATTATGCTGGATGCTGTATTGACAGGAAAAGTACTTCAGGCAACTGTCAAATCCTAGGAGGAAAATTGGTTGGATGGAGTGCTAAGAAGCAAAACTCTGTGGCTATGTCTTCAGCTGAAGCAGAATATGTCGCTGCAGCCAGCTGTTGTGCTCAGGTGCTCCGGATGAAAAGTCAATTGGCTGACTATGAAATCTTGTATGACAAAGTGCCAATCTTTTGTGACAACACCAGCGCAATTGCCATATCCAACAACCCTGTTCTTCACTCTCGTACCAAACACATTGATATCAGGTATCATTTTATCAGGGATCATATAATGAAGGGAGATATTGAGCTGCATTTTGTTCCCACAGAGCTGCAACTAGCTGATATCTTTACAAAGCCTTTGGCTGAACCTTCGTTCAACAGGCTAGTTGCTGAGCTAGGGATGCTCAATATCTCAAAGCCTGTGGCTTGATATTAAATGTATTTATTAAATGATTGATTCTATATTAAATGTTTTATTAAATGTTTTTCACATGAAACTAGGTAGTTACTTATCAAGTAAATGCAAAAAACATTTTCACATATTTAATCATTTATTTTTCGGATAACGAGGAGACAAACTTTTTGAAAGGTCAAGGGGACCCACTTGAGCAGTCATTTTCGCCCTTGCATTTAATACGGTTGAATAACTGTTCACTTAAGTTTGAATATATATTGTCTTCTTTCTCTTCTCACCCACCACCATTCTAAAATCAACTTCTCTCTCTAAATTCTTATCTCTCTCAACCATCCGCCATTTTCACTCACCTTCAACCTCAAATCAATGGCGTTTCCCGTTCCAAAAGCCTCCAATGTGAACTTCGAGATCAACGAGAGCATCATCGCCTCCAACAACGCCATTGGATGGATTAAGGCACCAAACAACACCTATTCAGATCTGGTAAAATTCATGCAGAATTGTGACCTAAATGAAGCCTTCACCAAATCTCCATCCACTTTTTACCAAGAATACCTTAGGGAATTCTGGTACTCTGCTGAAGTAGTAGAAGACACCATTACATTTAGCCTCTCATGCAATGAACATCCTTTTGCCTTTTCCCTTAAAGACTTTTCTAGTGTGGCTGGACTAAAACATGGAGATGAATGCTTGAAGACTGTTGACAAAAAGGCTGTCAAGGAAGCCTTGGCCACACTAAACCCTTGCCATGATGTTAACCCTGCCCTTTCTCCAGCTGAGGTCCTCGCCAAATCGCCTCTGAAGATTAAGTATTTTACTCCTATGTGGCGTGTCCTCTTCACCCACATTGTGAAGTCCCTGGGAGGAATGCAGGGATCACAGGATCAGATGTCATCCAATCATTAGGCTATTGCGTATGGATTAATCTAGGGAGCTGATGTCGACTTTGGAAGCATCCTGTTCTCAAACCTGGTAGAACAACTGAAGGGAAGGAATCAGGTCAGGGAAAAGAACATCTGTTATGTGCGCTTCCTGTCCCTGATCTTTGAAAGTTTGCTGGGAGATAAGTACCACAACAAGGCCTTGACTGCTCTTAAGCCCTATCGCATCACAGGCGCCATCTACAAGGAGATAGGAGCTGAAGATATCCCTGTCACCGCCCACATGCTGAACGTGGCCAACCAGGTACCCAACGCTGAGAAGCCCTTGCTCCCTTCCTCTGAGAAGGTGAATACTTCTAGTGTCGCTGGCAAGTCTACGTCTTTGACCTCTGGGCAGCACACTACTAAGTCCAAGGCTTCATCTGGCCAACAGCCAAAGAAGAAGAAAATCCCCTCTTCTTCCCTCTCCAAAGCTGTTACTAAGGCCAAGGAAAAGAAGACTGACACCGCCTCTGGTCCAGATACTCGTGTGGATTCAGAATCTTTGGCTGACAAACAACAGGAGTCTAGTGTCTCTAGGTCAGCAGAGACAACAGGAAACCAGCCAAACCTAGCTGATATCTCACAGGTAATCAGTGTACATTTTTAGAGGTTCACAAGCAACCACTCTCATTTGTCTGTAGGAGAGAGTGGTGAAGTTAGGGTAATCCTTGACGCATAGAAGTCTGTCATTACACATAGAATACTTTAAGACTTCTGTACACCCTGTCTTTGCACCAGGGAATGATTCATTTGTGTTTATAAAGCACCCCGATGACCCTGAACCCTCTAGACAGTATTCAGGCTAACAACAACCTGAATACACTAATGTCTCAACCTTGATCAGCTGTACTTCACACAGCCTCTTGGTTCCCTCCATTAAAAGAATCCCAAGGATTTATCCTTTGGAGTGGCTGAGTAATCACCCTCAGCCTCTCTGGGACAGCGAAATGGCGACCATTCACCTTATATTTTTCCCTGTTACTAATTACAACAAACTTGCAGGCTGAAATTGTATAGCCAGTCCAAGAATCTCAGGTACACGAAAAGGAGGCTGAAACAATGACTCAGGATAAACTCAATACTGAAGAGCTTGTGTTAAATGTTGATGAAGAAATGCTCTCAGTAGAAGATTATGTCTCTGAATTTGAGCCCATGCCTGAAGATGAATTCCCTGAGGGAATGTTTGATGAAGAGGATGAAGAAGATGAGGATGACCAGCTGTCAGCCTCTCCTCCTAAAGAAGATGACAAGACTTCTCCTCTCAAGGAAGCTGTTGACACTCCAAACTCTGCTACATCTGCAACAACAGTCTTCCAAAGACCAACATATGATCCAACAGCCGAATTCCTCATGTTTGATCATCCTACCCAGACCAACTTCGACTTAATTCCAAGGGGGGATGATTTTGCTCAGCAAAGCCTCAATATCAAGAATCTTCAGCCCGTACATCATCAATCTGATATTGAGCGCTTATCAAGGAAACTGGATGTGATCAAGTCAGAGATGCACAATTTTACTGTCACATTTCCAGGCATCGTAAAGAAGGCTGTGACTGAGGCTGTCACTGAGCCAATTCAGGAGGGTACAAGAAAAGGTGTGGCCCAGGGACTCAGTCATCTCTCGATACGAATCAAGGATGCCATTGACTCAGTTGTCCCTGCTATGTTCCATGAACAAGAAAACAACATGAACATGCACTTCAATGCGGTTCGCAACAGGCAATACAACCATGCTGGCTTTATTGTCAGGCGTGTTCAGGCAAATACTAATGCCAATGCCAACCTCTTGCTGAAGATTGCCAGGGCTTCGAGGAAGAGACAACGTGCCATGGCTGCCTCTGTGGAGCAGATTGCAAGACGATTTCAGGCACGTTCATCCAAGCATCAGGGACGTAAGGATGAACGTGAGGGGGAGAAGAATACTACACTAAGCCTTGCATCTGCTGAACAAGGCTCATCATCAGCCAATCCCTCAACTACACCTGTTCCTCTACAAGTCATCACACCAGTTATAGTACCTGATGATGAGGATAATACTCAGGGGGAGCAACAAACACAAGATGGAGCTGACTCATCTAAATCCATGATCTTAGTTAACATCAGCAAGCCTGAGGATGAGGATGAGCCAGCGGCCAAGAAACTAAAATTCACTGTGAGCTCTCTCCCAAAATCTATTCAAACTCAGGCTCAGACAGTGTTTCTCAAAAGAGCTGATGATTTGAAAAACATAAGTGTGGAATCCTCTGTCTCGAAAAAAAGGGAAGGAGATAGTTTTGGTTGATACTGACACCAAACTTAAGAAGATAGATGCGATGCTAGAGACAGGAGGATCCACCACAGACCTTTCCCACTTTTCAACCTTTACACCTTCCGATGAGAGTCCTTTAACTCCTGAAGAAATAGAGCAACAGGCTGAAGAATTCAAAAGACTAAATGAGCTCAAGACAGCCAAAGAATTAAATGAAGCTACTCTGAGGAAGATGACGCCACCTGAAAGGGAAAAACAAAAACAAAGGTTGAGGGAAATGGAACTAAAACGCGCTGAGGCCTTAAAGAAAGTCAAAGCTGACTATGATGCCTGCGTGAACAACAGGTATGCTGCTGGCAAGATAACCAAGTTTAAATACACCATTCATAAATCCACAAACACCCCACAGATGATCTTATGGAGGGAAAATCAACAGAGGAATATGGATGTGTTTGACAACTTCAGGTTAAAGACACTTGGGTTATCAGAATGGTTTGAACTCGAAGCCTTAGCTGCCAAAAAGTCTGGACAGGCAAATTTCCTTCTTCTTAAAACTCTTAAGGCTAAGTTTAACTGGATCAAGGAAACAGCTGCCAAACTCAAGATTGATCCCCCACCACAGCTTTTCGAACAAGAACCCCCAAAGACAGGCAACAAAAGAAGAAGAATTTCACAAATTGTTGATGAAACTTTTGTTACTGAAGATGTTCGTGTGGATGGTATGCACAGGGATTTGATCCTTCCAAATGGTATTGTTGGCCCTGTTGATGGTCAGACATACTCAGTGCCTGAAAGAGGAATGGCATTTATGAACAAGGCTTGCCAGTATGCTTTTCAGAGGGAAGATGAGTTGTGCCTGGCTTCAACTATTCAGCTACTCTGTCACAAGAAGTGTCTCAAGATCAACACAGAGTATTCCAAGAAGTTTGCAAAGACTTTGCAGGATGAAATTGATAACAGATTAGATGTGGCCGAAGCTGAAGAAAGAATAAAAAATGATGACTATTGAAGATGGTGTCAGCCCTTTTTACCTTCATCTTTTATTTTACTTATGTATTGAACTTGTAATTTTCTTTAAGTCTTAATAAAATCATGAGGTATGTTTGTTTAGATCTGTTATGTGTAAGAAGAAGCTGTTAAACTCACTTACCTTAACTTAGTTAGATCTAGCATTATTTATGTTTAAATAGGGGGAGATTGTTGGGAATCTAAACTTGTTAGATTCCCTGATCATTGATTTAAACATAATTAGGCTGATAGATAGTCCCTTGCCTGTGCCTAGGAGGCAGGCAAGTTTCGCAAGACTCACAGAGATCCAAGTCTCAGTGAGCAACCTCAGAGGAGTCCATGTCAGAGACATTGTCAGGGAAGTCGAAGATTACCTGAAGACATACTCCTTGGCTGTGATGGATAACAGCCAAGATGTATTAGGGACTCTTAGGGGTTGAGAGTTAACAGGGGTGGCAATACCCTGATAACTCTCAGCACACTTTGGACATGCCATTTGTGTGTTCGAGAATATGAAGAATAAGGAAACTGTTTTTGACAACTGTTCCTTAAAGCATAATGGAAGACTACCAAGAATAGAAGGACATCATGTGACTGATGTGGGAACTTGTAAAAGCTTGTGTAGTCGACATCAAGTACTGTTTAAGTCAAACTCGTAACACTATAAATAGGATGTGTATCCATGCATTAATGTTTTAAACACTTTGAGATATTAAGAACATTAGTGCGTATAACTTAGTGAATCAAACAGCTACGACTGTATTCATAAGTTAAGGTTTATTGTTGTTCAAAGTGTGCACAACACATTGTCATCAAACGGTGTTATCCATAACACTTGTAATTCTTTATTATACAATAATAAGATTACGTTTGAAAAGTAATACCTTGTGTTGATAGAGTTAAGATTAGGGTTTCTTGCATTGATTAGGGACTTACACTTTGGTTGGAAGAACCAAAGATAATATCATCAACATAGACATGTACAAGAAGAAAATCCTTCCCTTCCTGTTTTGTGAACAATGTTTGATCTATGGTGCCCCTTTTGAAACCATTTTCCACCAAGTATGTGGAAAGTGTAGCATACCAAGCTCTAGGGGCCTAATGAAGACCATACATGGCCTTTTTAACTCTATAAACCTTGTCTGGATGCTCTGAATCTTCAAAACCAGGAGGCTGCATAACATACACTTCCTCTTGAATTGTGCCATACAAGAAAGCACTCTTGACATCCATCTGGTAGACTGTAAAACCCATGCAAGAAGCATAGGTTAGAAAAGTCCTTATTGCTTCAATTCTGGCAACAGGTGCAAAAACCTCTTCATAGTCAATGCCTTCTTCTTGTGTATAGCCTTGAGCAACCATTCTTGCCTTGTTTCTAATCACAATTCCTCTCTTATCTCTCTTGTTTCTTAGAACCCAACATGCTCCAATAGGTCTCACATGCTTGGGACAATCCACAAGCTCCCAAACATCCTGAATTACAAATTGGTGAAGCTCATCCTGCATTGCTTCAACCCAACTTGATTCTTGGAGAGCATCAAAAAATTTCTCGGGCTCACTCTGTGATAGAAAGCAAGCAAACAAACACTCTTGAACCAAAGTGGCATCATCCTTTTTGTGAATGTTTGCAATGAATCCTCCTTTAGGATTCCTTGTTCTTCTTGTTTAAACTGGTGAATTGATGGGACCAATGATTTGTGTAGGAGGGTGAGCTTTGGACACCTTTGTAAGAATTCCTTCCCCAAACAATGTGTTGTCATGAACTGTAGATTCCAAAGTACCATGATCCTCACCATCATTAGTTTCATACTCACTTGACTATGAAGCACATTGTCAGTATTTAAATTTATGACGTTGACATCTTCATTGAGTGTGGAACTTTCACCAAGTTCATATACATTTTTGTCAGCGGATGAAAGCAATGTGTCAGCGGCTGAATCATGTGTGTCAGCGGCTGAACTACTTTTGTCAGCGGATGAAACACTTTCACTGACTTTTTCTTCTTGTTCCTTTCTCTCCACTTCCCTTTCAGCAGAAGATGTCTGAATAAATTCTTCACTCCAAATGGGGAATTCCACAAAAAAAGTGTGGGAGTGACCTCATCTGGTTGTGATCCTTGCACCTTTGTATCCTGTATACCTACATTATCAACAACAGTTTCTTCCATAATCTTTGGAGTAGTCTCCAAGACAACTGGATTAGTAACAGGCAAATAATTCATGGACCTAGATAATGGCTCTAAATCAAAAAGCCAATCTGGTCCATTAGAAGGATCACTAGGTGTACTCTCCAAAAAGTCAACATGTATTTTTTCTGTTATGACTTTATCTCTCTTGTGGTAAACCCTATACCCTTTGTTGTTCATATAATAACCCACAAAATAACCCTCATCATCTTTTGAGATAAACTTACCTATGTTGCCACTAGTATTCAAAATCACTAGATGACATCCAAAGGGTCTAAGAAAATCTATATTAGGTTTTCTATTCCAAAAGAGCTCATAGGGGGTCTTATTGTGAATCTTGTTGACCAAGGCCCTATTCTGAACATAACAAGCAGTATTCACAACCTTAGCCCAAAATGCAATGGGTAACTTAGCATCTGCTAACATGGTCCTAGCTGCCTCAATAAGAGTTCTATTCTTCTTTCAACTACACCATTTTGCTGTGGAGTTCCAGCTATGCTAAACTCCCTAGTAATCCCCTTATCCATAAAGAAGGCATCTAATAGGTCATTCCTAAATTCTCCACCATTATCACTTCTAAGAATGTTAACTGTAAACCCTGATTTCTTTTCCATTTGATTAATAAAATTAATTAGGGTTTTGGCAGTATCACTCTTTTTAACTAAGAAGAAAGTCTATGTAAACCTAGAGTGGTCATTAGTGACCACAAAGCAATAAGGCTTGCCATTTAAACTTTCTATATTAGTGGGTCCAAATAAGTCCATGTGAAGTAGGTGTAGAGGTTTAGAACTAGATTGAACACTCTTAGACTTAAATGAGGACTTATGTTGTTTGCCTTAAAGACATGCAACACAATTATGATCATTGTAGAATTCTTTTGAGGGAAATCCTCTCACAAGATCACGCCTCATAAGTTTGTTCATGTTATTAAAATTAATGCGTCCTAACCTTCTGTGCCATAAGTTACTTTCATCTACTGAAGCTTTAGTATATAGACATGATAAGTTATTATTCATCTTAATCCCTTGTAAGTTGATATTGTAAATGTCCTTATGTCTAGGTGTTCTAAACTCTATGAACTTATCAGCAAGTATCTCAAATTCTTTACTTAAAACCAAACACTCTGTATCAGTAAAAAGAACTTTGTTTTTGTTGTCACGAACTTGTGACACACTAAATAAGTTATAGTCAAGTTCCTTTACCAGAAAGACTTCATCAAAATGCAAATTGTTGGTGATAAGAGTGCCTTTGCCTGATATTGTACCATATCCTCCTCCAAAGTACACTTTATCACCATCTAGAATAGGAGTAAAGTTCGTCAAGTAATCCTCCTTTCCAGTCATGTGCCTTGAGCATCCACAATCCCAATATCCATAATCATTAACCTGCTTTGGAATGCCCTACACATAAAGAAAACAAATCAGTTTTCTTTGGGAATCCAAGCCTGGGTAGACTTGGATCCATTTGGTTGTTCAACAAGAATAGACTTGTTTCTTGTAACAACCCCCTGTTCATCCCTTTTAACATTAAACATCCAGTTTGTTCCAACATGCTTTTCAAGAAATTTAAACCTGTTACATGTCATGGAGACACCATTAGAAGTTGATGACTGATCTTGTTTAAGTCTCCAAGTTAAGTTGGATGATGCACTAGATCCCTTTCCCTTAGGTTGTAAATACTTGTTATTATTGGATCTAACATTGGGTCTGACAGCTGCTAATTGTGGCATTTTCATACCAAACCTAAATCTGTCAACGACTGATTTTGCCTTGTCAGCGGATGAGTTGTTTCTGTCAGCGTTTGAATTAAGGTTTGCCACATGAACCCACTGTTTGTTAGACCAAGTGTTTGTCTTTTGGAAAGGTCTTTGTCCTTGGGTGTTAACTGCCTTAGTGAAATAAGGAGCTGGTCTAGTGCCCTGTGGTCTAGTATGAACATAAGACTTTTGGTTAACCATGGTTGACTTATTGTCAGCGGCTGGTTTGTATCCGCTGACACATCTATAAGCCAAATGTGAGGAGCTCCCACATGTATAACAAGCCTTTCTAGACATAACCTTAGGTCTAGGTTCATAAAATCCAGTCTCATTAACACTAGCTTGACTTTTTGGTGATCTAGGTTGTCTATACATATCTGTATACTTAACACTAGATTTGCTTTTAGATTTTGAGCTTAGGTCAACAGGTTTTCCAGTAGTAGGGTTGGTCACAACAACAGGTTTAAGGTCAACTAATTCACTATCAAGAAGTCCACCCTTAACAAAAAGAAAAGGATTGGCCTTCTTCCATTGTTCTAGGTCAGTCACCATTTGCTTGTATTCTACAAATGGTGTGAGAACACGTGGTGGAGGAGTAAATTCCTCCACTTGGAACTCTGAAATACCAATCCAAGACAAGTCTTTCTTAAGAACTCCATAAAAGTCACCTGTTGGAGGTGGAACTGCAGCATACTCTTTAGAGTTCATCCCAACCCCAGACATGTCTTTAGGGTTTCTCTGTACACTAATGATCTTTTATAGGATTTGACTGGGTTTTTCAAACTTTTCAATTTTAAGCCCTACATTCTCTTTAGCTTGAATGGCCTCATCTAGCTTTAGTTTTAATTCATTATTAGCTTCTATGTAAGAAGATTTTGCTTCAGAACTAAGTGCTAGATCCCTTTTAAGGACAGTTATTTGATCTTTAAGGTCAAATTCCATTTTCTTATAGTCCTCAACCATCCCATCAGATTGAGCAAGTCCCATTTTATAGTTTGAAATTATGATATTCAGCCCAAGAATATCAGATTGTAGCTTTAAAATTTCTTTATTAAGTTTATCAGTATTAAGCCTACAACCCTTACTACAAAATGCATCATCATATATCTCATTGTCTGATGAAGAAGAGGATCTGGACATGAGAGCATATTGAACATGCTCTTCATCTTTTTCAGCAACCAATGCTTGATTGTCCACTTCATCCTTGTCAAGAAAGCTCAAATCAAATCCAACGCCATCAATTCCTTGCATTGCTACCATGGCTTTAGGTTTGGCATCTTCAACCTTGATGACCTGTCTAGAATTCTGTTCACCATCATTCCTTTTGGGAGATCTACATTCTCTAGAAAAGTTTCCCATTCTGTGACAATTGTAACATTCCACTTTGGATTTATCAAATCCAACAGTCTCTTTTCTACTGAAAGTCATCTTTCTTCCAAATCTTTTGTTCCACCTACTGGCTCTTATACTGCTAAGAGCCATATTTCACTTGATATCCATCTCCTCAAGATCAACATCACTAATTTGCTGAAGATATTCAAAAGAAATTGATGATCCATTAGGTAAAGAAGCAATATAAGCACATACAGTATCCAAATATATTCCTGCTGGTTTAAGATTTGGTGAAACATGATTGTATGTGTCAGCGTCTGATGAGCCACTGTCAAAAGAAGTTTTTCCGCTGACAAAGCAAGAGTTGTCAGTGTCTGAAGTGTCATGGTGGGAAATAAAAGCCATGCTTCCAGAAGGTGTTTTACTTCCTTGTTTAAGCAGAACTTCAGGTTCCATGACCTTCAATTGATTGTAGATATCAACAAAGGTCATATTCTTGTAAGCTTGCGTGGCCAATATTGCATTGGCATGGATTTCCCAACCATCTCCAAGAGCTCCTAGGAAAGTAGCATTAACATCATCATCTTCAAACTCAGTTTCCATGAAAGCTAGTTTGCTAGTAATGTCTTGAAGACGACTTCTCACTTCACTCAGCTTTTCATTAAGTTGAGCTTTAAAAACAGCGAACTCCATTACCAGCTTCTTCTTCCTCTGTTTGAGAGTGTCCTCATTACCACCATAGGTGATCTCAAGGGATTCCTAAAGCTCTTTGGCAGATTCATACTTTCTAAATTTGTGTTGGTTTTAGCTTCTAAGAGCTAGTTTAAGAATGTTCAATGCCTTCATGTCAAGCCTTCTAATGGCTACCTCTGCAGCAGAGGTGGCTCTTCCATCTTTAGGTCTAGGAACCAAATCTTTAGGTTTAGCATTAGCTGTTCTTCTACTATTAACAGATTCTAAGATCTTTTGAGCCTGGTTGAACTTGTTTCCAAGCTCAACAACCTCCCAGAGAACATAGTTGTCCACTTGGAGATATTGCTCAAAATTAAACTTCCAGATTTAAAGTTATTAGGGTCAAGCATATGAATTTTGAGGTTGTGGTTTGAGGAACCAGAACTTTGGTTTTTTGTGGTCGACATGATGATTTTAGGGTTTTTGAAAAATTAGGGTTTTGAAGTTCTTCTGATCAAAAGTTTCTCAACAAGCTATGCTACCACTTGTTGATCCCAAACTTAGATCAATTTAGCTTTGTGTTATCGAGATTGAATCAAGTATAACACGTAGAGAAACTTTGTGTTTATAACAATCTAAGAGTTATGCGGAATTAACACTTAGAATGAAGAACAAAGCAAAACACAATGATTACCAAACTTTCACTTGTATTGATTAATTGATGCGTACAATGAAAGTGTAAAAACTTTTTTCAAACATATACCCTAAGACCTCATTTTATTACATAAGGAGTATTGTAAAATAAACAAACTTGTCAACTATTCTAGGAAGATATATCAAGATAACTATAGAAAATACAATATACAATACATATCTTCCTAACATATCAAAACGTGTTGACTAAGTATTCTGTTGTAGCAGGGACTTCTCTTGTCAGTGCTTGAATTTCTCTTGTCAGTGCTCATTCTGTCAGCGCTTGATTTACTTTTGTCAGCGGTTGAAATCCCTTTGTCAGCGGCATATTGATGTAGCTAGTTTTATTCCCAACTTGTGATTCCTCTTGCTGCATCATAGAACAAGCAACTTCAACATTTGACTTCTTTGATGACTAGACTGCTCACTTAACCCATTTAAGAACTGAAATAACCGTTGATCTTCCTTTTGCTTATTCAATGCATTTAGAAACACACACACTTCATGTGTAACAGCAGTGATAACATGCAAGACATTGATGTTATCCAATTCTTCCCAAATACAATTCATCTTTGTATAATACTCACCAACACAACACTTTCCTTGAACAATTTCATAAGTATCTGTACTCAACTTGTACTTTCTTGACCCATCACTCAAATTAAATATTTTCTCCAATTTGCCATATTTCACTAAAAGTTCCCACAAACATGTTAGATCTTACAATTGATTCACTCATAGCAACCATAATCCAACAGATAACCATATTATTACATGTATCCCACAACTCTTGAAGATTTGGATCTGTTGCATAACGTGCTATAATGTCCTTTATAAACCCTAACTTTCTATTGGTAGACAAACCAATCTCAAGAGCCTTTTTCCAAGCCTTGTAGTTATGTGCACTAGTCAATTTCTCAAAAACAGTTAAAGAACTGAGACCATCACTAAAATGAAGATACAAAGGGTTTTGAAACAGAGCAAGATGAGTGACATCATTATTTGCTGGCGCGGCCATTGTTAGTGAATCAAAAACTTAACAAATAGATTTAACAAAACGTGCGAAAACACAAAAATTAGATCTGTTACAACACGAAACACATGTGATTGTAACATAAATAAAAGATTTAACAAACTTGTAACAAGTATCTCAGAACTCCATTAATGAAATTTCAGAGATCAAGAATGAAACGAAATGAAAAGACAAAAATTGTGTGAAATTAAGTGATTCTCTCATTGATTAAATGTGTAAAAATGTAACATAATTTTGAATATATACAAGGGTTAAAGCCATAAATTACCAACGAACTTTTGTTTTTTCTCGATATTACAAATATAGAACATAAAATACTTATATAGCCATTGAAACTTGTTGATACCGGCTATTATTAGTAACGTAAATATATTATATTTCACTTCAAAAGTTTTTTCCCACGTGGCGTTGACTTTTTTACACGTCATTTTTTTCTCTTGTTGACTTTTCCAAAAAGAAGACTAATACATCTTGTGTCGAAAATCCCAGGAAACTGTTAAAAAATGATGAATATCGCAAATATAAACATGTTTCCAAAATACACCAGGTTTCTTCACCACCTATTAATAAGGAAACAACCTAAAGTCAAGATAATATCCAAACAAGATAAAAAAATCCTCATCTTCAACCCATTATCAAAAACCCAGATCTTCAAACTCACAAATTCATCACACAACGAAATTTCAAACCATTTTTTTGTGTATTATCTAGCCATATTCATCTTCTTCTCTTGTAACAATATTTGATACACGATCTCTGAATAAAAAAACCCACTTGTAAATCAAATCAATATACTATCTGAACAAAGCCTCCAAAACCCCACTTGTAAATTAAATCAAATCAATACCAGAAAAACACACACGTGTTTATGATCTTAGTGGTATTTTCGTTAATGTCGGATCTTGGTGGTGTTGTCGCTACTGTCGGATCTTAGTGGTGTTCTTGTTGCTGCCGGATCTTCGTGGTAGGAGTATGTACCAAGGACCGCAGTGGTGGTGGTGTGCTCGCCGCTGTCGATTCAAACACAAGGTGGCCAGATCTTGGGGATGACAAAAAGAGAAGAAAGTGTTTTTATACAAGATAAAAATAAGGTGATGTATATAAGTGAATTAAATTAAATTTGATAAGCCAGGTGGAAAAACTTGTAATAAAATATATTTTGACTGGTAATTAAAAGTGACATGTATGTATTTTGTACTTGAAAACCGGTTATCATAGGTCACTTTTGAGAACGTTTCTAATTTTAGAACAAATTGCTAAAGTTTGATGGTGAGAATAGGAGTGTCCATATTAGTAATATCAAGAAAAAAATTAAAGTTCGTTGATAATTTATAGTTTTAACCCTATATACAAAAGAGGAAAAAACTAATATAACAAATTATTTACAACATGAGTCCCTATACTTGTTACAGTTTTTTGTATTAGCTATTATCTCCTAGGAAAAAGATCCTCATAAACCCTTAGTTTAGCATAAACTCAACCAACCAATCACAATCATTCATTTTTATCATGTAACAAAAAAACTCATTTTTTAAAAATTAAATATCTCACAAACCGTTCATCGTTACGTAAAACAAAACATATCATCGCGACGAGAATTAAATCATATATCTATCGAGGGGCACATCACACATGTATATACTTTCGACGAACTTTTTTTTGACTTTTTTTCTTAAGTCACGTCTGGAGAGAATCATATGTGATTCGTCACGAAACATATATGATTCTCAGAAAATCATATATGATTCATATCACGAATCATATATGATTTTCTGAAAATCATATATGATTCGTGACGAATCATATATGATTCTCTCCAGACGTGACTTAAGAAAAAAAAGTCGAAAAAAAAGTTCGTCGAAAATATATACATGTGCCACTCGATAGATAGATGAGCTAATTCTCGTAACAATTGTGTATTTTTTTGTTTGACGATTTACCGTTTGTGAGATATTTAATTTTTAAAAAAGTAGTGAGAAGTGGGTTTTTTAAAAA
Organism: Glebionis coronaria; assembly: GCA_025667525.1. NCBI lineage: Eukaryota > Viridiplantae > Streptophyta > Magnoliopsida > Asterales > Asteraceae > Glebionis > Glebionis coronaria. Next base: position 551,912,466 of record CM046880.1, read on the forward strand.
ATGAGTGATTATAATTGGTTGGATACGTTTATGCTAATTTAAGTGTTTATATAGATCTTAACTCTTATCTCCTAAACAATACTATTAGACTTGTTATGAGATTTGATAGTACGATAAAAGGTCGAATGGATCTATACGACGAGTATTAACGGAGATATCAAATCCAATATGAATTTTCAATTCGGTAATGAGAGGGTATTTAAGTATTCACATTTTCATCCTCGGTCAAAATTGTTTAAAGAAGCCTTGTATATGGTGGGTTTGGAGTATGCCCCAAACAATCAGTTATTATCAAACAAACACCTTTAACCGGAATGAATCCATTCTTTTATTCCGATTCCAGTGTGCCTAACGTACGCCAAAGTATCGAAAACTTAAATCTGTTTAGAGTATACTCAACACATAGATACAATACTCATTCGAATAATCACCCCCATTTGAATTTGATACTTGGATTGTTAATGTCTAATGATCTTAGTGTAAAAACTATCCAAAAAACTACTGCAAAGTGCTCAATGCATCAGAAACACTATTGAAAGTAGACTAAACAGCACATCATCACAGAAGTGATTTTGGGTAAACATCAAATAACATAAGTACTTATTTCAGATACGAAACACTGCAATCATCCATCACAATCCAAACACGAAAACAACAATCCAAACACAATCACTCTCAGATAATTTTCTAGTACTCATCTCCTTCATCACCGTCATCCTCAGCACCCTCGGCACCGACCTCCTCATAATCCTTCTCTAAAGCAGCAAGATCCTCACGAGCTTCAGAAAATTCACCTTCCTCCATACCCTCACCAACATACCAATGCACAAAAGCACGCTTAGCATACATAAGATCAAACTTGTGATCGATACGTGAGAACACCTCAGCTACACTAGTGGAGTTGGAGATCATGCAAACAGCCCTCTGCACCTTAGCAAGGTCACCTCCAGGTACCACAGTTGGTGGCTGGTAGTTAATACCACACTTGAAACCAGTTGGGCACCAGTCGACAAACTGGATGGTCCTCTTGGTCTTGATGGTAGCAACAGCAGCGTTCACGTCCTTGGGGACAACATCACCACGGTACATGAGACAGCAAGCCATGTATTTACCATGACGGGGGTCACACTTGGCCATCATAGAGGATGGCTCGAAGGCACTGTTGGTGATCTCAGCAACAGAGAGTTGCTCATGATACGCCTTCTCAGCTGAAATGACTGGTGCATAAGATGAAAGCATGAAATGGATCCTTGGGTATGGAACCAAGTTGGTCTGGAATTCAGTCACATCAACGTTCAAGGCACCATCAAACCTCAAAGATGCAGTCAATGATGAAATAACCTGAACAAATAAACATAAAGGGTTAGTTAACTGAGAATTTATGTTTAACATGAATAGAAAAAACGATTCCCATGAACACTTTTTTACCTGAGAGACAAGGCGATTGAGGTTGGTGTAGGTAGGACGCTCAATGTCAAGTGATCGCCTGCAGATATCATAAATGGCTTCATTGTCTAGAAGAATGGCAACATCAGTGTGTTCCAAAAGAGAGTGGGTTGATAGGACACTGTTGTAAGGCTCAACGACAGATGTTGAGACCTGTGGGGATGGGTAGACAGTAAATCCAAGCTTTGACTTCTTTCCATAGTCGACTGACAGTCGTTCCAAAAGCAAGGAACCCAAACCAGAGCCAGTACCACCACCAACAGCGTTGAAAACAAGGAAACCCTGAAGACCAGTGCAGTTGTCAGCTAGCTTTCGGATACGGTCCAAGCAGAGATCAACAATCTCTTTCCCAACTGAAACATAAACATCACAATATCAGTACAAAAGTTCACAGCAAAAGAAAACAACACATATCGAAACTGAATGGTACAAAATGTATTCTTACTCGTGTAATGACCACGGGCGAAATTGTTGGCAGCATCTTCTTTGCCACTGATCAACTGTTCAGGATGGAACAGCTGGCGGTAAGTACCAGTCCGCACTTCATCAATAACAGTTGGCTCAAGATCAACAAAGACGGCACGAGGAACGTGCTTTCCAGCACCAGTTTCACTGAAAAAGGTGTTGAAAGCATCATCACCTCCTCCAACTGTCTTGTCACTCGGCATCTGGCCATCAGGCTGAAAAAGAAAATCAAATTATCAGATATACTTTCAACAAAAGCATACTTAGGTAAGAAAAACAAATCAGAAACAACAACTTCTATATAACAATTCTAAATAAATTTTGTTTGTGTTGCATTTTATGTACTTTCCATATGAATCCAACAAAAGCATAAACAAATAAAAGCAATATAAACACTATAGAAACCAGTGTAGCAAAAATCGGCCTGGGTGGCTGATTAATATGCAATTAGGCACTAGGTAGGTATTAACATCCCAATTTTGGCCTACTCAGCATTATTATTCAGATTGTTCAAATTTTAATCAACATACGAATTAATTGGTTAAAAAGTCGGCCAAATATAACAGAAATCGGCTAAATTGGTCAACACAAATCAACTTTAACTAAGTTTGAAGTTCTATTTTCAAATTTCAATATACCTCACAAAATCATTGAGTACAACGATTCAAACACACCACGAGCAGTAATTCAACACAAAACATGAAGGTATGCTTGTTATTCTTATTCCAACAGAAGGTTTATGACCAGGTCCGTCTTTAGAGGAGTGCGATAGGTGCGATCGCACAGGGCCATCGGTTAACAAGGGCCTCCAAATGTCATGTCCTTCTATTATATATATAGATAATATGATGCTCGAGCTTAATTAATTCATAGAGTTTTCATACATATGTATTTTGTTTTTGTGTTAAAAGGCCTCTTGGCGGTAATGGCCCGGGCCACCAAAATCCACGAGACAGCCCTGTTTATGACACTAATAGAATTCAGGTTTATCACACATTTCGTTTATGTTATATATACAATTTCAAACACTTATAATTTTATATGTATACGTTTGAATCCGATTAATCAATGATCATTCCGCATCAAACCTAATTAACCGTTAGGCGATACCGGCGTAAAATTCACATCAAAATACAATCCGTAAATAATTCACTAACAATTGTTCAATACCACTTACACTTATTAACGTAAATAAAAAACACAGATCTACAACTAACTTCAATTCAACAAATCAATCCATCCTAGTACTACAGATCAAACAAACACCATAAACCTACAAAATATCTAGTGATCTAAAACTAAATTTACAGCAATCATACAAATTACTACTAGAAATTAAAAGATCTACAATAATTTAACAATAACATATCAGATCTAACATAATCACATAATTTCCAAATCAAAAATGAACCAGATCTATACCTGAATACCGTGTTCGAGACAGTAGAGTTCCCAGCAAGCGTTACCGACTTGGATACCGGCCTGACCGATGTGGATCGAGATGCATTCTCTCATTTTCGCTGATTAAATTTGAAATGAAATTTGAAAAGTGAAAAACACTGGGAATCAAAAGGCGTTTATTAAGACGCCTAGAGATGTTATGTGTGTTTGTGTGTGTGGGTTTGGGAAACTAGGGTTTGGGTATTTATAAGTGGGGAAATGGAGTGGAGTGGGTTTGATGTGGATGGGTTAACAACTGTGGTTAGGTTAACTGGTGGTTGTGTGATGAGCTGTATTTTCGGGTTTTTTTGTTTTTTAAATTTTTTAAAATTTTAATTTATTTGCCGCCTGTTGTGTAAAATATGCTCGACTGCTGGTGGTATTTGTTTTTCAAAAAATAATGATTATTCATTGCTTCATTCTCAAGTCTAAACATAATTCTTATAAAATATAGGAGTATATTTTTAGCGATTGCAAAGGTTTTTTTTTTTTTTTTTTTTAAAGGGTTTTATCCCGGTAAATGTATTAATTACGAAAAAAATGTTAGGAACACTGGAATGTGACTGAACGTCACATTAACCTCAAGCTAAATGAACAACTAAGCGTCCTGGAAACCCACAGAAGCAAACCCTCAAACAAATTACAAAACATGAAACGACCCGTAATCAGCCATAACGCCCAAACGAACTACGCATATTCCACTTAGAGATAAGCACGTCCACTGCTGTTGTATTCTTGAACTTTAACGTAAGCAGCTTTAATCTTATAGTAACCATAGTAATATCAACGATCTCTTGAGGAGAATGTTTAATCTTCTTAAACAACCTGATATTCCTTTCATTCCACACGAAATAAGTAGCAACAACAAGAAGTAATTTGTCAACAACGCTCTTTGTTGTTCTTTGGGAAGCGATGATTACAAAGTGTTTTAAACAAATAGTTTTTATAGACGAGGGTTTTAAAAAGACATTTTATCGTTTGAATATCATTACACAATTCGACTCACTAATTGCTAACATTTGTCATTCTAAAAAAAATTAATGTGTAAGTCTTTCCTTCACAAAAAGTTTAATAAATCTAAACCATTAAACTGAAAAACAAATCAAAACTTACATATAAAAAACACAAATCAAACCATTAAAAGTTACATATAAAAAACAGAAATCAAACCATTAAAACCTACATATAAACACCACAAATCAAAACTTAAACATAAAGAGCGACTTTCGTATTAACATCTTTAAAATCATATAAAAACACCTTGTAATCACTCAAAAATATAATCTCACATGAACCTACTATTTCTATTCCTTTGACCCACAAAAAATACGTAGTTTAGTACTTTTTATTCATTTTGTCTCGATGATTATAATATAAGTTAATTTTTATCAGTTTATTTTTCGTATTGTGTGTCAATTTAATAGTTTTGGCTTATTAAACTTTTTTTTCGAGTTTTTTTCACGGTTTCGAAACAAAGCAAAAATAATAATAAAAAAAATCAAAAAGCAAAAAAGTATAAAAGGCTATAAACAACTTTTTTTAGGGTCTTAATAACCTGTCACGTATAAAATATTTTCTCCCTGTGTGCAATACAAATATTTGGTGATTAATACGAATCGAAGAAATATTTCAAACGTACTACTGCTAAGACCTCTTATAGCCCGCAAAATATGCGCGGAAAGAAACTAAATATTTCTTTTTACCTTTTTTTATAGTCCATCACAGTTTTTTATCATTTTTTGTTTTGTATGTTTTATCAGTTAACAGTTTTGAATTTGTTAAACTTTATTTTTTTTATTATGTGTTTTCTATTTCAAGTTTTATAAAAAAAATTAAAATCATAAAAATGGGAAAAAAATAAAGAAAATAAAAAAGATATTAAATTCAAAAGAGTACGAATGATAAAAAAAAATATGGTCTTAATAACCTCCCATATTTCAATTATGTTGATCATAAAAACTTATGCTAAAATATAGATCTAAATTAAGACACAAAATGACAAATATTATGGAGCCCATTAACTATCGTTCAAGAGAGAATAATGCAATGCCATGTGAAGCATCATGTTCTATTGTCGAGTTTCATAACACGAGTTTGGACATAATTTGAGGTACATACTTACGGAGTATATAGTAAATTCAGTGTGGACTGGTTCAAACAACAAAAGAGTGTGAAATTTTAGGGTGCGTTTGGTACATGGTCGGGTTTAGATTTAAATTTAGGTTTGAGTTTTGATATGGATTTGAGGTGGGTTTTAAGATATAATTAAAAAAAAGAAAAGTAAAACAAAATTATATATTATATGTTTTTTAAATTAATATAATATTTGAAATTAAAAATTTTGTTAATAAATAAATAATAAAAGTAAAATGAGTGGTGGAGATGATAATAGGGCCTACAAATCTGGTATGGTTTTCTAAAGGAGCCACTTAGCTCGAGATTTACATAATAATGATTTAAGGGGCTGGTTACCGAATTTGGGGCCTACAAATATATACCAAACATGAGATTCTAACTTTACCTTTAGTCCAAACCTTCACACACATCATACCAAACGGGCCCTTATTTGTTTAGGATGTTATGATATTTTTTATTATTCTTTCTTTAGAATCGTAAATTTTGTATAAGATAAACATAAAAATTGTTTATTATATCAATCAATAATTATTATTTTTATAATAAAATAAGTTAAATGAGCAACAAGCTGCGTCTCTATCTCATTTTATATAACAAAATCAACTATACTAAATACAATGTAAGCAAATATAGCTGATATATATTAGTCATAACGCGCATGACTCTAGTTAGTAGCTCTACAACCACATGTGAAAAAAAATCAAATGTATCAAACGTGAAAAAAATAAACATGTGTTGATTTTTAAAGTATGCATTCTCATTTTTTGTTATTATGCATGAGGCAGCTTTCAAAGTAGCTTGTCCCGGTGCAAAACCCCGATTGCTCAACCCTACGAGAGAAGAAACCCCGATCAAATCAACACATGCATGTTTCCCTTCAACCCATCTGAAAAACAAAATGCCAACTGCTCGGGGTGTAGATCTTCCATCTGACCGGCCAATCAAAAAATTCATAGGCGTCTCTTTCTTGACGGAGATCCTGTCACGCATACATACGTCAAAAATGGCGTCCCTAACCATATCATGTATGTACTCGAAGTCTAATAACTATTTACAATGAACCGCATGTTTCTCTAAAGAATCAAAATATGTCTTGCGACAAACAGGGTGTAATACATCAACTAGAAATATTAGAATCATTAGACGATATTTAAGGATAGTGTGATATTCCACCACTGACATATGTTGATTGAGCCCATCTATGGGGATAGCAAGTAGAAAATCCTTAGCATGTGGTGCGCGTAGACACTTGAAAATTGCTTTCTGTCTCATAGTCATGTCAAAATGCACTTTCATATCTTTGACCATCTCACTAAAAAGGGCGCGCACCAATGTTTGTGAGCTTTAGATGAGGTGATATCATTATTAGTGAAAAAAAAAGCTTGAAATCGTACCACGAAGACAAGCCAAAAGTAGAAGCATGATCATCATCAATAACACATATGTCCTTGTCACGTAAGATGTAATATTTTAACACAAAAGATTAGCCCCCTATGTCACAAAAGCATAGGAGAATACCGCTTTTTCCGAGTACAAGCCCAAACCACTAAGATGAATGTGTAAAGAAGCAAGTCTCTGAAGAAATGTCCTCCACAAACCACAATATTCTCGATTGGCCCATGCAAACCTTTGTCAGAAACAAGAATGCATCCTTCATGTGTATAGTTTATACTTGTTCTGGCTTGGAATCAATGGTGGTTTAAGGTTTTTAGGGTACTCGAATGAAGAAAAGGAGATGTGCAACTGTGGGTTTGTGTGTGGGTTTTGAATGATGGAAACTATCAAGTGAGTTCCCTACATAGCTAAAACAATGCATACTTACCTTGGTCTTCCATACAAGGTAGTATGGTAGTGAAATAGTAACCGAATAGTAGAGCACATGGATATGACATAAAGGAGAGGATTTTTAGGAATGGTAGGGTATTATAAACGTTGGACTTAGATGTTGAATGTTGAGGGATAGGGTAGGGTAGAAAATAGGATAAGAGAAGAAGATAATGGAAATTTCTGGGGTTTTGGCAAGTATAGATGGCATATAATCTTATCGAATTTACAAGTTAAATGAATAAACATGGGTTATTTAGGTTTTAGATATAGTGGGATGAGTTATTATAAGTTAAATGGGTTTTTAAATCGTTTACAGGCTTGAAATAACGTGAAAAGTGATTAATAAATATATTTGGATGATTGAGAGGTTTACATTAATATTTCATGTATTGAATGTTAATAAAATTTAGCTTTGGGTTATAATTTGTGTCGTGATCACAAAGACATAAAAATAGTATTTCAACTTCAAGTAATAAATAACATATGATCATATATATATAAAAAGTTCTATAATATTATTTTAGACTTAAAAAGCACAATAATGATATTTGTATGTCATATAGAGATAGTCTACCTCATAAAAATATAATAGCTATGCATAAGATGATCTCTTATCGAGAAATAAGTGTAATTCGGTAATTAAACGGAATTAGGTTCTACTTTTAAAATAAAAGTGAACCGGAAAATGTAAATTGCTATAGTATAATCTAATTACAAAATAACGATTATACCCTTAATCTCATCATTTCTAATCATTGCTACAGTAATTTACACTCTAAAGCAGATAACAACTTCAAAAACACCATAAAGGACGCAAAAATACTTCATATGAAGATATACCTTTTATCAATTTCCAGCACTCAATCTTGTATTCCAGTACAAGTTGTTAAAGATCATATATTTAAAGCATTAACTCATTTGATCCAACATTAAGTTTCTAGTTAATTCAAACAGTGGCTATAGGATATCCAACTGGTTCTAAATAAATAATTTCCACGATGACATATATTACATAACTAGGTCTTGTACCCGCGCTCCATCGCGGCACTTGGTCCAATGGATTGTTTGCGTACTTCTTGTGCTCGACATGGTCTAGTATAAAGTGGGTTGAGTGAGGTGTCGGGGTATGTTGACCTGTAAAGAGCATGTTCCAAGATTAGTAAACATCAGAAATAATGACGATGTTTATGAGGGTGTAAGCTGACAAATTAAAAAAATAACTAATATAAGATGACTAAATTCCTACAAAACCTTGCTCTTTGTCATGTTGACCTGCTACTCAACCCACCCAATTTGATATATCTTGATAAACTGGTATAGGAGAGTTTGGGTGGTGCAAAACTGCTTTTCTTTTAGAAGACACACGTTATCACCTTTTGTCAAATGAGTTGTCAACCACTAGTCCTTAGCAGCCACCTTCAACATTTTTACCTTTATTGTTAGAGATACCCCGAACCTGCTGCAATAAATGTCGGTTTAAGGGGTTCTTAATTAAATCGTTTGCAATTATGTTTTGGGCTTCTAAGTGTCTAAGCAACGCCAACTCACCAAGCTGGTTATCTTCTGTTGGTAGCCACTTGATCACACCACCAAGCCTTTTCAAAGCCAACATACCACTTTTATATTCATAGAAGGAAGTCACCATTATCATACTGTAACACCCCATTTGTTAGGATAGAATGCTACAGTAAATTATGACGTGTCATCAAAGCATGCAAGGTAAATGTCTAAACATTCATGACCATAAATAAAAATACCGGAATCAAACATCGGTAGTCTAGTAACTCACACACAAGTAATATTAAGTACTGTAAATGGAAGGACTAAAAAATGTCCAAATGAAGTAAAGTATGATAAAGTAGGAATAAATGCATAATGTAAAAGAGGCCGGATAGCTTCCAATCCAAATGCACATATTCTGGAGTTCCTACTTGCGTCCTTGAGTACATGCCGTTTGGGAACATGGAAAAGTAGAAGGTTGAGCATAACGCTCAGTGCACGGATATACAATAAAGCATGGAAACATAGAATATGAAAACACATAAAGAGTATAAAGCATGAATGGCAGCAGAAATAGATAAGTCCTGGAAAACCTAGTTGTCTGACATGTTAACTGGTTTTAGTTCTAAAAACATAGCTTATGTTACTTATGAAAATCTGTATTAGTTAATGTACCAAAAGCCATATAGGTCATAAGGTCAACAACGTGCATGAATACTTGGAGGGGTGACCTCGTCATGCAAATTAAAGGGGATGCCTCTAATTAATTGGTAAGTGGGTATGAGGGATCAACTCCTTGTGAAGGATGCAATGTACACACCATATTCACCATGAAATCTTGACTGAAACATGTAACTAGGATGCACCCATACGCCCCACATGATAACATAATAAATATAATGGCCAAATAATTGAAAGGGACGCCACGAGCTATCACTCCGCCGTGGTGAAGTCATAACACTAGTGCCTCTAGTGTTATGGTTATGGTACCTCCATAACTAGGTGAAACTGGTCATGCATGTATATGGCTAAGGTAACTAATAAACATAAGCATTTAATCTGTAACTACTAGGGAAAACAGTTGGTTGCATACGGGAAATCCTAATGAAGGAAGAGATTGTCCTTACTAGAGGACGGAAAATCTGTACCTTATGTCCAGTAGAAGCTAATGAAAACGATGAAGAATAATCCGCCTCGACGGATAACACTACATAAGAAATATGGACGTGTATGAGTTGTCTGAATTACATGTGTTTGACTGGTTCCGTGTGTTATTAGCTTGTTATACGTATTCTGTCATGTTTTACTGTGTACTGTGTTAATTGTAGTTATATTGATGTTCTACTGTGTATTATTCATGTATTAGTGTATTATAATACTTGTATTGTAATACTAAGTAACTTTCTAAAAATAGCCGGTTTCCATAAATAGTAAGTTTCCAAAAATAGAAAGTTTCCAAAAATAGTAAGTTTCCATAATTAGAATTAAGTTGGATTATAAATAATAGTTAAAGTTCAAATAGTATAATACAAGTCATGTTTATAGCTTATTAATTAAATAATTGGTTAATTAATTAAACTATACGTTATATGGAATTTAATTAAAAATACATGTTTTAATTAAATTAAGCTAAGTTAAATACTTTAGGTTATACATGTAATATTAATTTAATATTAAACCTAAGTCATGAAATTAATTAAATTAAAAGTCTAGTAATTAATTTAATTAACATGTTTTTCTGATTTTAATATTTAACCCGAGACCCGAACCCGTGTTTTAAAAATTAACTCGAGCCCGAAACCCGGTCCCACATATAAGTCGAGCCAAACAGCCCTACCAGTGGCTAGACCGGCTAGCCGGTTGCCACTAGTGGCTTGCGGTTCCCACTGCCGAGCCCCGGTTGACACCGGTGGTTCAACCGGTTCACACCGGTAGTGGACCGGTTCCCCCTGCTTTGTTCGGTTCCCACTGTCAGCGCAAAAGAACCCCACCGAGACCCTAAGGTCTCGGTTGTCTCTCGGTCCAAACCAAAACACACCCCCGACATGCGGTCGGGGGGTTTTCCCTTGCTGCCCCCGAACAACAGCCCAAACTGAGCCCCCTTGTGGGTCTCGGTGGCGTCGGATCAAACAAGCCGAGGCCCCCTGGGGGTCTCGGTTGTGTCTCGGCTAACCCAAAGCAGAACCAAACACCCCTTAATCCAATATTTAATTAATCCCCATGTTTTTAATCACTTGTATTTAAGATTAATTAAATAAAACATGAATTCATAAGGAATTAAAAGAAAAGAAAAAGGTGTTTGATTTTACCGAACACGTGGAATGAAAGAGGTTATGAACACGATCACGTACACATAAATAATCAACAAGAAAATTCGTCTGGTTGGTCCTTGTGCTCTATGGTGGCCGGCGGCAAGAAGCACAAAGGAGGCAAGAAGAAAACTTTTCTATGAAAACCTAAATTATGTTTTAATTTTTCCTGGAGTTTTACTTAACATATATATGGTTAGGTCATGGGCCAAAGCCCATTCTTCTCCTTTTCTTCTTGTGTAGCCGCGGCCTAAAGGAAGCCCACGGGGAAACCCGTAGCTTTTCCGTGTTCAAATAATTACGTGATCGTTTATGTTTTAAATGTCGTGATTTATACATCGTGTACTTAACACGTTTATAATTTACGTAACTACATGTTATTAAATACCGTGACATGTGAATTATATTATAAATGGAAAGTTTTAATTTTACCGCATTTTTATGTGTGTACTGTTCATGGTATTTTAATGCGGGTTTTACACATACCGCGACGACTACAACCACGACTCCTGCACACAAAAAAACTACATCAGATCAACTATCTATAAACATACAAAGAGATGTGTTAAGACTTCAGATAGATTAAGATATAATAATAGAAAGTGATGACGTATAGTCCCTAGTCGGGCTGGATAGTCCGACTCACGGGTACTACCCGTATCCATCAGGAGTGGATTGGATACTTGTGCGATGTGCGCATGATGAGATGGCATTTATACATGATCTCATCGTTCTTTTCGGGCTTTAAATGCATAAAAATGTCATAAAATACCATATATATGCTTGTGTTTGTTTACTTGTGTATTTTAGGTATGGATATCGTGGAAAAGACAAAAGATCACAAGATACAAGGAAAAACGAACACGAGAAACGAAGACGCACAATGAACCGGGCCCTAATCATGAAAAGTTCAACAAATACCCTTGAAGACTTGAAGGCAAACAAGATTGATCCTCATTCTATGAAGAAATGACACTTAAAACCCTTGTATATTAATAATTACAAGTTTGGTCCCTTAAGTTTGTCAAAATTGCAAAAAAGTCCTTCAACTTTGAAGAAATGACAAGATTGGTCCCTCAACAATTTCAAATTGCCAATTATGGTCCCTCATGAAGATTAAGATGTATTGAAGACCTTTGAAGATCAAGAAGTCCAAGATCAGCCCTTGAAAAATCAAAACATGGCAAAAACAATCCTTTGAAACATTTTGGAAATGTTTTGTGCCAAAAGTATGAAAGGTTGAAACTTATTTACAAAGGAACATGAGTTTTAGGGCTGGAAAACTTGAAAGCCAAAAACTTCAAAACCCAAGGACTTAATGTGTCAAGAATGAAACATTCAAACAAGAAAAGGCGCCTAACACTCAGCTTTCCCCTAATATCGGATCAAAAGGGAATTACTGTTCCCTTTTCACTCCCAGAAATTACATCAACCTAACCTGGGTAAAAATCCAATTAAAAGTGCACACGCTTGATTCACACCCATACAAACCTTTCCCACGCCTAAACTACTCACTCCCACGTTTGTGGCCCCCACCCCCAAATACCCCGTCCACCAATCACAACATTCCTTTGGCTCCAAGACTTGTGACGTGTCCAAATCGAACGACCAAGATATATGCCTTCCTCCCAAAGCAAAATTGAACAGTGGAGATCAAGAAAAGACAACTCATCTCAAAAACGTGTCAAGGGCAAATGAGGGATTTCTAGTGATTAGGGTTATGTTTTTAGGGTTCTAGAATAGTCTTAGCTTAGTATAAAAGAGACCCCAACCTGTGGGTGATCCTCTTGTTCCAGTTTTCTTCAAGTAAACTTGTAATTCCTTTTATTGAATATAAAAAGTTGGTTTTTGTTATTTAAGCAATCTAATTCCTTTTTTATGATTTATTAAAGTTGGTGTTTTTTATTGAAGAAAGCTGTGTTCCATTTTCAATTTGGTTGATTGATTGTGTTTTTCAAAATATTTCAAAGGTTTTTAAAATCTGAGATTTTTGGGTGAGATTTGTTCTAAGGATTGGTGTTAGAGGTTCATGTTATTGGTGATTTAAGAGATATAAAATCGTTTTAAGAAAGTTAGAAAGAATTTGGAAGAGTTTTAAAAAGAAAAGAAAGAAACAGATTATATATTTTGCTTTGTATTTTTCTTGTTTGTTTTGATTTGTCATAAACAGGTGTACAAGGGTTGTTGATAAGTGTTTATGCTCCAACCCGAGTTGGAAGGAGGAGGATTTTCATCCTCAAGGACCCTTGGATGTAAGGGTCCTAAGGTAAATCCCTTTTACTTTGAAAAATTTCAGAAAAGTGTAGCCTATGTGATCTGGTTTGATTCTGTGATAAAAGGTGTTAAGTTGTTGGATATTGAGTTGATTTGTGTTTGCATGCATGTTAGATACCATTAGGGTCAGATTGAGTGGCTTTTGAATGGTTTTGGTTTGATAAAAGTTTGAAAAGGATTTTTAAAAGGGTGTTTGGCTAAGGGTTTTAGCAGGGGAATATTTTTGATTTGTGTTCTAAGAAGGTGTTAGCAAGGTTGAAAGAAGTTTAGATAGGTTGCTTGTTAGTTATAAATTAGTTTGGAGCAAGTTGGAAGCAATTTGTGTGATTAAAAAAGGAATAAGTGTGTTTAAATTCTGCATAAGCATTTATCTTCCTGTTTTGATGATTTTTGGAGCATGATATTTGATTTCTGTTGAGATTTAGGTTAGAAGTGTTATTGGAATTGCTTGAGTACTGGATTGTGAGGTTGTATGCTTAAATTGAGCTCTTAGAAGTCACTAGGGTGCTTGTAGCAAGCTCATAAGTCCACAGACCTAGCTTGAGTATCACAGTAACTTGACATTGGCTTTTGTGTGCATTTGTTTGATTATTTGGTGTTAGTGTGCTTGTTTGCTGCCTTTATCTTGACTCCTTGTGCTTAAATAAGCACAAGGGTGCCTTTGTTTCCATCAAACATCCACAAACACAAATGCCAAGTCCTCTTGGCATCAAAAAGTGCACAAGTATGCACTAGCAATTTTTCATCAGAAAACTTGAAAGACCTGGCACATTTTTGATCTTAATTTGGCTAAATCTTGGCTAAAAAGTGTAACTGGTTGGTGATTAACAAGCTAGTTAAGGTCAGTTATTGGTTTGGAAAGTTTAAAAAAATAAAAAATAAAAAAGTATAAAAAGGGGGTTGCTAAGACTCGAACCCTGGTCACCACACTCACACACATAACACTTAACCGTTGCGCCCTTGGGTCTTTTACTGACCAAGGTTGCAATGGTTATTTAGTTAACCCGTTTTTCATTTGCAACTTATTTAAAAGCCGTAGCTTTTTAATCCTTTTTCTAGCTTATTCATTAAGCTTATTTGGTTTGTCTTATTTTTCATAGGACTCTTATTCAGTTTGTGATTTTTCTAGACTAGTTTCATTTTTTTTCCTTTATTATATTATTTTTTATCATTTATTTTATATCCGGTTTTTAGAAAATCATTAAAAAATAGTAAAAATAGTTTTAATTTTTAGGAAAAATAATTTTTAGGTTTTATTTAATATTTTTGAGGTTTACATTAAGTTTAGGTTTTATAAACTTTAATTTTTAATTTTATATTATTTTAAGGTTTTTTATAAACTTTAAAGAATTTTATAAAATTATTAAAAAAGGTTTAGGAGCTTAGATTGGTGTTTTTCTCTTAATTATATTATTTAGAATTTTTAGAAATTTTTTAGAATTTATTGGAAAACTTTTTATTTTTCTTGATTATTTTAATATTATTTTATTCCAAAATTTCAAAATTTTATTTTTCTTTCTTTTTCATTTTTCTTAGGTTCTTTATCATTAATTAGAACTATTTCCATTTTTAGAATATTTTTATAGCTTTTAGATTTATTTTTATAATTATTTTAAGTTTAATTAGTTTTTAATCATTTTAAATCATTTTTAGAGTTTTAAAAATAGTTTTAATAGCTTTTAATTTTTAGAAAATTACTTTTTAGTCTTCTAATAATATAAGTTAAGTAATTATTCAATAAAATCATATTTTAGACATTTGAATTAGTTATATTTAATTTTAGGGCTTTAATTAGCATTTAAAATTAAATATTTAATTAATAAAAGGTTTTAAAATATCTTTGTTGGATTTTTGTCTTTATTTATATTATTTTAGACTTCTTTTTAGTCTTTTTAATTATTGATTTTGTTTTTGGTCTTAGTATAATAATTTTTAATTTGAGTAGTTTTTCACGGTTTTACGTCGTAGTTTAATTTTAACGTATCCGTCTTTTCATCCTCTCATCCCCATTCTTCTTAATATTAATCTCAAATAAATACAAGTTAATTCACAACACATATACCTCCTTGGGAAACGAACTCTTTTCTCTCATTTTATTTGATTGTGGGTCATTTGTGCACGGTTTTCCTAAACCGTCGTACTTAATACTTTCCGCTATTTACGCTCTTTTCCTAAAGAGTAGTAAAACACCACAATCATTTTTGCGCACATAGCCCATAAAGCCCGGTAAGCCGTTGTCGCACAAGAGGTTGATTACTTAGCCAAGTCCTCGTCGCAGTGCAACAGGATTAGACCGAATATAACTTATATTATAGTTATATTCACCTAAGGAAAATGGATATACACTTGCCTTAGTTGGATAATGAAGATCAAGCTATTTCGAGTCATTATCTATTCCTTAGGCCGCAAGAACAGGGAGCCCAGCCTGGACTCTCTCGAGTATAAAAGGAACCCCTTTGGTTCCACAAAGGTACGATACACACAATACCCTAAACACTAATATACTCAAAACCGATTACTTACTATCACGTCGGAGTCTAATCGTGGGTAACAAACCCACGGTAAGCCTAACGGTGTCCGTTTAGTGCATAGGGTCCTAAAGCAAGTTTCACTTGGTGCGAGAGCCGGAGTCCACAAGACCCCCAAATTAAGCATAATTTGGGTTAAGCTCGGTCTACCCAACTTTTACATCAACAAGTTGGCGCCATCCGTGGGACCCAAACTAAACTCTAGCCAATGACGAAAAACGGTGCAAACCCGCCCCCACCCAAAGGTGGATCCAAGAAGGTAACGGGTCCTTACTCAAGCCTTGAGCCCAATAACCCAAGTAGTGGGGGGGAAGGAATGCAAGTATCTTTCTCTCCGCTGGTCACCCCAACCCTACAGACGGTCGAAACCACACCGTCCTCTCAGGAGATCCCCAATCAAGGTCGCAAGGAGACTCTGTACGCAAGGGCTGTGATAGATCCGCAGGTGGAAACAGAAATGCCCCCACGGCGAAGCAAAGTATGAGCGATTATGTCGCAAAAAACTATGAGGCGCTAATCCCACTTATGAGGGCGCAAATGAAGGGGAATCCAGCAAGAGACCTTCGGATCAGTTTAGTCTTCGATAAAGAATTCAAGTCTAAGGGAGGCTCAAGATCCAGTAAGGAAGCTAGAAAGGAGAAGTTGAGGAAGCAAAGAGCGACTGAGATCCCAACATCCACTTAGGATGCGCCTCTCATTGAGGACGCATCGTCCTCAGATAGCTCCAGGGACTCAGGAGAAGAGGATGGTTTCATGACACCATTCAGTGACCACCGGCGCACAAGCGTGAAGGACAGACTAGGGCCTAACCCTACTAGTAGACAAAGTGCCCTTAAAAGGCTAGGCCCCTTAGAAGGAGATGAATCTCAGGATCTGCGAGTTCAGGAAAGGAGTAAGAGCACTGGAAGGAGGCGCAAAAGGAACTCTTCGAGTTAAGGTTCCTCGGACTCTAGTCATAGCGACCGCCACCCCCGCCGCAAAGGGCCTCTCCTTCATCCACTGAGGACTCTGACTCCTCTGACTACGACAGAAAACACCGCAGGGCGCCAAAAAGGCCAAGGATACAAGGTGAAGATCAATGGACCATGCCATGGCACCGAGAAAAAGGAAGCGCGTTTTCAGAACGCATAACTACTTTCAGGGATAACAGGAAAAGGCGCATACCGTCTAATGTTAAGACCTACGACGGTACAACAGACCCGGATGATCACCTGAAAGTATTCAATCTCAGGCAGGGATAGAGCAATGGCCAGAAGCCGTATGGTGCAATATGTTCAACTCGACGCTCATCGGGGACGCTCAGACATGGTTTGACCGTCTCCCACGAAGGAGCATCCATGGGTTTGAAGAACTTCGAAGAGCGTTCAGCAGGAACTATGTGCAGCAGAAGAAGTATGACAAAAGTCCGGTTTCACTTGCAAGAGTGAAGCAGAGGCATAACGAGAGCTTAGAGGACTTCATGGAACGCTTTAAATCTGAGTGCAACCAGATTAAGGATTGCCCAGAAATTCTAAAGATTTCTGGATTCCTCGCATGCATCAAAAATCCGGACCTAATAAAAAAATTGAACGACAGAACCCCGACAATGTTTGACGGGGTAATGAAAAAGGTCTGGGCATTTATTCAAGAAGAAACCGCAGCAACAGATAGCCGACAAATGGCGTCGGGCTACAGGTACCAAGATAGGCCCAAGAAACAAACATATGGGCAAAATATAAGTCGCACGCTGGACTTCCAAGGAGCGGCAAAGCAAGGGCGCAACAACAACAACAACAACAACAACAGCAAGTTCACCCCGCTACAAAAAACCTCTAGAGAGATATTTCTATCAGAAGGAGCAAACTTTCCAAAGCCTAGCCCAATGTTGGGACCAGTGGATAAGCGGGACAACACAAAGCACTGCCAGTACCATGATGATAAAGGGCATGCTACTGATGAGTGTATTCAGTTGAAAAGACACATTGAAAGCCTGGTAAAGGCGGGAAAGCTGAACCACCTGATAAGGGATTGGAGAAAGAACACGGATGCGAAGAAGGTCAAGTGAAAAAACAGAAGGATAAACCTATAACCATATACATGGTAGAGAGGGAAAAATCTTTCATGCAAAGAAGAGTGGTCGCATAATTTTCGCACGATAAAGAAATAACGTTCCCCATCCTTTCAGATATGGACTACAGAGTCGGCTCGTTGACGACTGACATAGCCTTCGGCGACCACACTATAGAAGGCATGTGCGTCGATGGGGGGTCTGCAGCGAGCATATTATACGAACATTGCTTCGCACGGTCGCCATGGGAAATAAGGAAGGAGCTAGAAGAGACAGCACAGATCCTCACGGGGTTTAACGGTGATAAGACTAGACCACTGGGGCATCTCTGCACACAGGTGACCATTGGGAACGCGGAACACTCGGTGACGGTATGGATGAACTTCATGGTTGTGCGCTCTCAATCCTCGTTCAACGGGATAATCGGACAACCGACGCTAAAGACACAGCGCGTAGTACCTTCCACGGCACACGGTATGTTCAAATTCCCAGTACAAAATGGAGTAGTTACCATCCGTAAAATAGACACAATCGAAGGAGGTAACAGTACTTCTAGCACCAGCACTAAAAGGAAGTAGGCGGACATGTGTCAACATGATATAGAGCCCAGTCCACAAATGAGCAGAAGGAGGCATGTCTCGGAGGAATCCCAAGCGTCAAGCATGTCTGTGCGCGCGGAATCGCTGCTAGGACTCTCATGGGTGCTTTTCTCGACAGGCTTCGCATGAGAAGGGGGCAGATACAGGGTTCATCCTCACGAACCAGGGCGACATAAAAATAACGTACGTATTGTTGTTTGACTTCCCCACCACCAGCATGGAAGCATACTACGAAGCCCTCATAGATGGCCTTAGATTAACGCTAAGAATGGACATAAAGCGCCTGGTGGCCTACACCTACAACCCTCTGGTGGCAAGTAGAGTCAATGGGTCATGCGAGCCACGAGGGCGAGTGCTAATCAAGTATACGGAAAAGATACGAGACATGACGACACGGATCGCGGAGTTTGCTATACGAAGGGTTGTAGAAGAGGAAGATGAAATATCAGTGAGCATGGACCAACTTTCAATTGTAAACATGAATAAGCCTCCTGGTCACGTTCTCATCAAATTTATCTTGCACAAAAATGTGAGTGCGGACATGGAGTCACCAATATGGATGACACTCATTCGAAAGTTTTTGTCACATAACAAATTACCAAGCAGCAGAAGGAAGGCTAAGCAGGTATAGGTGCGAGCTAAGCATTTTCAAATTGTCAAAGGGACACTGTATAGGCAAACAGGCAAAGGTCGAATGTTGCAATGCTTGGCACCTGTTCAGACGCGGGCAGTAGTAGAAGCCGCGCATAGAAGAGTGTGTCCTCGTGGCTTGGTCGCCATGGTGGAGGAGGTCACTCGCTCAGGGTACTTTTGGCCATTTGCACATAAAGATGCGCGCAAAAGAGTGGCGCGTTGTCAGAAATGCCAAGCGGACTCAAGACGTCGGACGAATTCTAACATGGTTACTGGCCCACTCTCAACCAAAGGCGCATTAGAAGGGGGACTATTCTCAAAGTTGGGACGTGCTCTAGGTTCCCTTGCAACGCCAATTGGAAATATAACGCGACACGCGGTAACGTTGCTCACGACTAAAGGTAACCATCAACAGTAGCGCAGGGGAGCAGTTGTCCCCGCAGCCAGGATAACTCCACACACCAGGCGGCAGCGGGATCGTATGGGCGTACTACCAGCAGCGCGGTCAGGCGAGCAAATGATCCTCACAGACTAGGGTGAGTGCGCATGGCTATGCAGAATCGCTATCTGGTCCTACAAGGAATGACTTAATAGACGATTGAGGTTCTGGACGATATTCTCCTTGAGATATCGCATAGTTGGCATGGGCCATTCCCTTGGCTACTAGTAGCCCCAATAAGGATCCATATATTTTTTTTCTTTTTAAATCGTTTTTAGGTTTTTTGTTATTTGTTTCAAAACATTTGCAAAAGTGTATGAATAAAACACTACGGTTCCTAGCTAGTTCCGCGGTCCAAATGATGTTTTTTCTTTCTCATCTTCAATGCATGCATGCAAGTATTATTTCTTTTGTATATATTGGGCCCTTAGATGTACATGTACAATAACGTTTCCAGGCGGAATAAGAGGAATAAGTTTACCCTACTGTTGAGTCTTAGGATCTAGACTCATCTGGGATATCATGATCATGATTGTAACATGCACAGCGGAATAAGAATAAGAACAATCATAACCAAGAACAAGGCTTTCACTAATAAATGATTACTATTAATAAGCTTACTAATAAGCTGACTACTAATAAGCTACTAGTCCTGGCGCCTTATAGGCTTGACGCCAGGAGGAACACACACACACTTATGGTTTACATTGTATTTGAATGAGTGAATAACCATGTGTGCCTAACCCTCTTTATATAATAGAGGTACTAGGGTTACATCACAACCCTAGCTTACTATCTAAGCTAATAAATTACTACTAGGTCCTTCATCTTGTTTTCTCATATCAACTCAAGATATCTAAGTCCCAACAATCTTCCCCTAGTTGATTTGACAAAACCAGTAAGCACAAGCTTCCCCTGAAGCTAATATAGATGAAGGCTAAGCTTCCCCTTGATCCATGCATTCTTCCCCTTTTTGTCATATCAACTCAAAAAGGATCGTCTTCCCCTTAAGAAGTGCACGACAAATCCAGTAGGCTCCACGGAGAGATTACTAATGAAGAAAATCAAGTATAACGATTTTGATGAAGAAGTGGAATCTCCCAAACTTGTGTCTTATGTCTTGCACTAACCACGTAACGTCGAGCTCGAACAAAATCCTCAAATAAATGAGACACTGAGCACAATAACGTAACCCCTTCAAGTGATAGCAAATGTATGCATAGAGCAAGTTATCTTAAAAAGGCTCCAACTCCTTTTATGATATGAATAGATCGTACCCCTTTGCTAGATATGTCGAGTCTTCGTCACCATATAAACCAAGCAAGTTATCTTAAAAGGTACTCCCTTCCTTTTAAGATATGATAAGAACACAAAACCTGTGAAAATCAACTACAACATAAAATAAGCAATAATCAACTGTCTTCGTCAAGAAACCATAACTCACCAGTAGGAACCATAAGCTAACCATCTCTTGCATCTTAAACTCAGTAGTACAGATCATCCACTCATTTAGTGTGAAAAAGACATGCTTATTACAATAACATGTAATAAAATGTCTTGGGATAATTCTTGTAATCAATATATGCATGGCGATCACATGCAATGGCCGATAGTCTCAGTGAGCTCTGACGGATCAACCAGAAACCACTCGATGCTTATGATCATGCTAATTTTGTGATTATCATATCATGAACTGTATGGTATCATATGCCCCCCAAATATTTGTAAAAGAGCGTGTAACTGTTCCAATCAAGAATTATAGCATAAACTGAATTTTGGAAATAAACCATATACCTTTCATTGTTTAAGATCACCAGTAGGAACGACCAGGAGGAAACGACCAGTAGGATCTAACCAGGAGGAACCAACCAATTGGAATCGACCAGTAGCAAGAAGTAACCAACCAGGAGCATCTCAAAAACCCTTCTTTTTTTTCTTTTTCTTTTTTTTTCTTTTTTTTTCTTTTTTTTTAACATTCTGTCACCATAATGTCGCTAAGGCTGTTACTGTTCTGGTAATACTCAAATATAATGGATGGTTCTTTTAGCACATAGAAGCCCATTCTCAAACATATGAAATATCCAGCCCATAGTAATTGTAGCTCCACATGTCCATATCCTAAAAATGTAGGAATTTAAACAAGAACCCCGTCCAATAATATGGGATAAATATTTAACCACACATTTAAAGGAATGATTATCACACGTCTTTGCCATACCACAAAAATAGGAAACAATATCACTTTTAATACCATGCCATTATTATACCCCACGTCCAAAATAAAGGATATCTTTCAATCCTTAAAAGTCCGATATTGATTTGCCACACTTTGTCCCATTTTTTTTTATTTTTTTTTCGTGGGTCATATATCAGCTGTACTATCAAGAATATCCCACAAAAATAGTAGAATAATCCCGAATTGTAGGCAACCAAATAATACAACATTTCCATTCGTTTGACTTTAACAAGCCATACCCACGTTCAAAATATATGGAAATTATTAATGTGACTTAACTGGTAATCCCAAAGAACCAAGAATAATAAAACGTGTGTGACTGATAATCATATACGAGTCAAGAGGAAACAAACATACCCCATAAAGTAGTATATATCACGTCCATAAATAGCTCCCATGAAGATCAGCACACATCTTTTGACTTGTTCAAAAACAAATCTGGCAGCCATGAATTTCGTCCAAGCAGAACTTGTATCCCACGAAGTAAGGATACACAAACACGATTCACAAGACACAACCATAATCTTCTGCCAAAATATACCGAATTACCAGAAAGAAAATATCAACCAGAAGCAATATGCAGCATCATATGTTTCTTTGACCAGCAGTTAGCACAACTATTAAGGGACCACAACAGCTCCTTAAACCATGCAGTAGCAAGTCCTTGATCTGCTACATGAAACGTGAATATTGTTTAACCATGGATCTAGGGTTTAAGTGAACAACCAAAACCATAAATCACGGCTCTGAACTCCAGAACGAATTGATCAGCAACATTATAATTTTGGCAGCAAGTATTTGTGTTTAAAACCTACTAGGGTTCATCTCACCAAAGCTAGCAGAAAACATCATCACCATCAGCAACAAAGACATGATTCAGAATTAGGGTTTGCATTAGTGACATCAAATCTGTTATGAAACCATCATTCTGAACAGTGATCATGATCATACGGGGTTCATTATTGATTCAAGAATCAACTCCCCACAACCAGTATGATCATTCAAGAACCAGTAGAACATCACAGTAACAGCATCAGATGAACAACAACAATCATCTAGGGTTTGTTATGGAAAAACCCTAGATCAGCAACTTGATTTATTAAAAAATAGAAAATAACATGAAAACCTTGTAGATCAACCAGATCGAGAGCCAACAAGCTCTGATACCACTTGTTGAGTCTTAGGATCTAGACTCATCTGGGATATCATGATCATGATTGTAACATGCACAACGGAATAAGAATAAGAACAATCATAACCAAGAACAAGGCTTTCACTAATAAATGATTACTATTAATAAGCTTACTAATAAGCTAACTACTAATAAGCTACTAGTCCTGGCGCCTTATAGGCTTGACGCCAGGAGGAACACACACACACACCTATGGTTTACATTGTATTTGAATGAGTGAATAACCATGTGTGCCTAACCCTCTTTATATAATAGAGGTACTAGGGTTACATCATAACCCTAGCTTACTATCTAAGCTAATAAATTACTACTAGGTCCTTCATCTTGTTTTGTCATATCAACTCAAGATATCTAAGTCCCAACACCTACTAATTAGACTTGTCGCGTAAGAGGGATGCACCCCCATGTTGATCCCAAACTTAGATCGATTTAGCTTTATGTATACGAGATTAGATCAAGTAATACACTTAGAGAAACCTTTGTATATGTTTATAATAATCTAAGTGTTATGTGGAATTAACACTTAAACAAGAACACACAAGATATAAACAAAATTTCACTTTGATTAATGATATCAAACTTGCTTACAATGAAAGTAGTTTACGAATGAAAACTTATATTGAACATTAACCTAAAGGTCTTCTTTTATAGACATAAGAAGCCTTGTACAATAATCTACGTATCAGCTATTCTAGGTAAAGATAAATATAGAAAATACATTGTTGTTCCTATCTTTACTAGAAGTAATCTAGAATACAATAAACGCGTAGAGTATATCTTCCCATCAGTGCTTGTCTTCAATGTATCAACGCTTGACTTTATCTTGTCAACGCTTGAGCTGTCAGCGTTTGTTTTACTCCTGTCAACGCTTGATTTACTCTTGTCAGCGCTCAAGTGATTTGACCATAATTTATTCCCAACAATCCTCCCCTAAACTTGATATCCACTCTTATGATCAAGTTTCTGAATAAACATTAAGAACTAGGAGGAATCTTACAAACCTTCTCATATTGGTAATAAATAAATCTGATCAAGTCTTTTGCCACATCACTTGAATAGTCAATCTCCAGCTGAGTGTTCTTCATCTTTTCCAAGATATCCTTGGATATGAAATACTGACCATCCACAAGTAGATACTCAGCAAACTTTGTAGAACTCAAATGGTAAACACCAGCAGCTGAATACAATCTCCATTGAAGACCACTGAGGTCATCTTCAAGATCCTTTCAAATAGCAGGATCCTCATCTTTTGGTCCACACATTCTCTTGAATGTGGACCACAGTTTTATTCCATTAGCTGAAGTTGGTGCTTCAGCCTCATACTTGGTCTCTAGCAACCTCCATAGGTCTACCAAGTCTTCTCTATCACAACTTGCAAACAAAGATATAAGAGTGGTAAAAGTGTGCACCTCTTTTCCATACCTGCCAATCTTCCAAAACCCACATTCATCTTATTCATAGCTCACAATTGGGTTTCTGGAATCTAGTGGTAACACTTGTACCATATCTGAAGCTTCTAATGGTGAGAGCTTGAGGCTCTTTCTTATGATAGCTTCACTTGGATATAATGGATCCATATCTTTGGGAAACTCAAGAGGAACTCCCTTTTTCACTGGTCTGGGAACAAACATTGCCTTCTTGAGCTCCATTTCTTCTGCAAGTTCTTCCTTTCTTTCATCAGAAAGAAGTCTTAAAGTGTTTGCTTCCTGCACTCTAACCCAGATGGGATAAGCTTTGCATTCCAACTCATCAAATGTCAATGCCCTCAATTTCTGATAAGTCCATCCTACTCCATGACATCTGAGCAACATGCAGTATAACTCCCTTCTATCCCTTTTCAACTCTGAGAGAATATTGCTTGCCTTGTGTTTCAAAATAACCTGGCAATCTTTTTGTACTTTGAGGAGAATATCCAAACCCCATATCTGATCTGAAATGGTCAAGTGTGGATTCTCCATACATCTTTCTTCCCAAGCATGATACATTTGAACCACCTCTGGCATATCAAAGTCAACCTGTAATTTCAATTCTCTCAATTTCTCCTTGGCCAACTCATCTTCATACTCAAGTCTTTCTGGCTGTTCTATGATCATAACACTTGAGTCTGAGCTAGCTTCATCACTTTCTTCTTTCTTTTCTGAAGTGACAACAAATGGTGACTCTTTCACCTCATTTCTATCTTGTTCCATGATTTGTGCAGCCAACCTTCTATCAAACTCAATTTGAGTTGCATTCTTTGGAACAACCTCTTCCACCATAATTCCCTTACCCTTATCTAATGGATCAATTGTTGGTAAGGTAGATGGTGATACCTGTGAAGAAACCTCCTTGATGATGGATGTTGACTGGGATACATCACCCTCATGTGCAGGTCTGTCAACGCCTAATTTTGCTGTGGCAGCGCCCAAAATATTTCTGTCAGCGCCCAAATTCTCCTTGTCAACGCCCAAATTTCCTGCCTCAGCGCCTTTTGCAATTTCCTCCAACATGGTTGTAAATGATAAATTTAAGTTTGTAGGAGAGACTAAGGACGTATCAAGACCTGTCTGTTTCTTCAAACTTGTAAGGGCCTCAGCAACATCCAAAGACTGACCATCATGGCTGCCCTTATCACTCACATTTATTGGATCTTCCTCCCCTTTGGAAGATTTCTCCATCCCTCTCCTTGCACTTCCAGTCTCCAAAACAACAATCCTCTCCCTCAATTGCTTCAGTTCAAGGCCTTGTGAGCTGACAACTTGTACCAAGTCTGCATTTTGCTTTTGCAAGCTCATGCAGACTGCCGTCAATTCAATTAGGGTCATGGGTTCCAATCTACCCTCTTCTAAAATGGGGATTTGACCTCCCAAGTCAGATTCATTGGGCATGGATGAGGATTTAATGATGGTGGGACTGCCTTGGCCAGCATCTAAGCCAGAACCAATAGTCCCAGCCTCATCCATAGCACCAGTGTTAGCCTTAAAATGTGTGCGACTAACGGAATTACATTAGTTTCATAGCCGGTACTTACATGGACTAATATTGTCATATGTAAAGTCCAAGTCCCGGGCTATATAAACCCCTCCATACTTCCATGGAGGGGTGAGGCTTACCATTTTCTTGTTTTCCCTTTCTCTCTCTAGAATAAAACACACACTTTTATTCTCTCTTGTTTCTCTCACTAAAATGGCTAAACATCACTTCTATCCTCCCTGACCTCCGGATCGAACCCGCGTTCATAGTGAATCCATGTTTAACAATTGGCATCAGAGCTAACCGGGGGTGTTTCGTGTTTTTGATTCGTGATCTTGTTCGTGTTTGTGCTTGATTCGTTCACGGTTTGATTCCTTTATCTTTCTACAAATCTGTCAAAATTTTGTGTCTTTTGTCCTATCTGTTTCATATATCTGTTACACATTGAATGTGTTAAAGTCACGAAGTTTTTGTCAAATCCATTTTTTATCCAACTTTTTGATATCCGTCCCATGATATTTTTTCTGTCCATATCTGTCCTTGTCCCATTATTCCCTTCAAAAAGGTTTAATTTTTTATATATATTTCTAGGTTTTTTAGTGACTGTCTTTGACGATGAACAACACAAAAATAAATCACATGGTCCAGTCCCTTCATTTTCGGTATCCACAAAAGTTGGTCAAAAACCTTTCACGATGGTAAGTTACGATGGGAGACTACGATGGCTATTTTGGATCGCATTGAGTGCGATGGAGGAATACAATGACTCGCCTACGATGTCACGCTGCGATGTCACGCTGCGATGTCACGCTGCGATGTCACGTTGCGATGTCACGCTGCGATAGCTTCCATCATACTGCGATGGATGTGGTACTAGAATGCGATGGGAATGCGATGGACTCAATTTTTTAATTGCGATGAGACTGCGATGGTGTCCATCACGGTGCGATGGAACCATCGAGTTGATGTGCAATAAGACTGCGATGGACTCATTTTTTGGACATAGTTACGATGACTGGTTCTTTTGGTTAGACATACATGAGACTCGTTGACATAAGTTTGATTTCTGAAAATGTTTTGACCAAACCAGGAGTTCTTCTCAACACCGAGTCAACTCAGTAATTACCGAGCTGACCAGGTCAACTCAGTGAGTCGAGATAAAAAACGAAACCAGTATTTTTACGCCACCCTTTTAACTCCTCAACACCATTCAACATCTTTCAACTTAACCCATCGACACCTAATCCCCAATCTAGACTCATTTAACAAAAACAAAATGGATCTCAGTTTATTAAACGATTTTTCAAAATCTTTTGAAGATTATGGTTCGTTTAAAATAACATCATCATAGATCCCATTTAAAAACCGACATGCATGACCAATTAAACCTTACCCGAGAACTTTTCAAGATCAAGAAATGATCTATCCAAACCGTATCAATCATCACGGATCTTGTAAGAGTTTTTTTTTACTCTTGATTGCTATTCGAAAAGCTAAGAAAGATTTATAACATAACTGTTATACTCTGTTCTTTGTTTCGACCATACTCAAACCTACCTAAGACCTATGAAATAGATCTTGGTGCCATATCTTGGTGCTCAATGTGCTTAAAACAAATCGAATAACAGGTTTTAGATTGAGATGTGTTCTATCATGATTTGGTGGTAGTGGGTTCAGTTTGATTAATGATGAGGTGTGTTATGGGTTAGTTAATTCCAAGATGAAGAGTGATCTGTGTAGCTAGAAGATGTTGACTTTTGATGGTTGTGAGATCAGAAAGTGATGGGGGCGGAGTATCCTAAATGTGATTAGGGTAACCGTGAGTGAATTTAGGGTATAGAAAGACAATTTATATCCCAACCTTGCAATCTTGGATCGGGTTATAATGTTTTGTAAGTGGGCCTTTGATCCGTGTGTGATGACCAGTTCTTGCAAGTTCACTCAAAGATTTACTCAATTTACTTGGCCGTGTATATTAGTACATATCTTGATATTGGACTTCTTCATTTATGGTATTGGCCCGCGAGCTGTTGCATGATGGACCATGTTAAGATATATTTTTTATTATGGACGGATAGAAACTGATATTGGGTCACGTATTTATTGATGGGTGGAGTATGATGTGCGGATAATGAGTATATCGTGTTTACGTACTCATTTCGATCAAAGAAAAACCCTCGTTTTGAAACCCTAATCTCTAAAAAAAAAAATCGACGACCTCATCGCGGAGGTCGATCCGCGCATCAGTTGGGTATATGATTGATTTGGGCTGTAAAAATCAAATTAGCTAGACGACGTTGACGACTTCTCATTCTCTAGTTATCGTTGGTTCCCTAGTTAACGACACTCAATCAAACTCAACAAACTCAACTAAAAACGACAAACACGACAAAAACAAACAAACACCAAAACGATCCTTTAAGATTCACTAAAATTGTCAAAAACGGCTAGTATACGGGGGCAAAGTAATGTCAAGTGATTACGAAGTGGATTTGGTATTTATTATTTGAAGGTGAAGTGGAATATCACGAAGGCGTCTACTCAATTCATCATCGAGCCTTTTCACCCCCTCTATCGATTGATGATTCGCTTCAGCATTTATGATTGAGACTTGATTTATCTAGTTTCCACTGTCAAGGGGTGGATGGTCGAAGACATGGACAACTATCACTTAAGGAGTTACGTTGTAGTGCTCAGTGTCACACTCACCTGTAGTTGTGGATACTTCAAGAGGTGTTTTACATCTTATACTTCTCTCTTCTTTTATGTATAAGGTACTAAGAGACGTTTCTCTGCATCGTTCGTCAATCATCAACAGTGCTAAGCGTAAGTAACAAATTTGGGAGATTGTACTTAAGTTTCAAGTTTGGAATATCAGGTTTACTTCACCAGTGGTCACTACAGATAGCCGAAAGAATACGAGGTCGGTAAGTTTAGCCAGAGAGTACAAGAGTAGAGATGTGATCAGCAAACAATTCTCACGAGCAACTTGAGCTACAAAATGTCAACAAAGATTTCTACTTCAGACACGAACATCTCGCGATTCTGATTGTACTTGTCAAATGATGCTCCCGAGTGTTCCTAACCACCATACTTTTGACAAGAACATCTCACGATTCTGTGCGTACACGACAGATGATGCTTTCGAAGTGTTCTTAACCTTCTTACTCCTGATAAGAACATCTCGCGATTCTGAGTGTACACGTCAGATGATGCTTCTGAGTGTTCGTCACCATCATACTTTCGACAAGAACATCTCGCGATTTTGACCATACACGTTAGATGATGCTTCCGAGAGTTCGTAACCATCATGGGGGAAGAACGTGTACTTTTGGGTACTTAGTTCAACTTCCAGGGGGAAGTATTCTACAAGTGTGAGAAGATTTGTTGCTGATTTTTTACATGTTCCCCCAAACACATAATCATGAAGACCAAAAATGTCAAGGTAGCAGTTACTTGGTGTGGTTTGCTTCTTCTTCAACAAAATTCCGCTGTGCACTTTAAATGTCAAAGATAGAAGATTGCTCAAGCTAAAGGTTCTGCTCAAGACAGGGATATTGGTTTGGGGGAAGCTGATTCTGAAGCTTCGTCAAAAAGAAGTCTATGAAGAAAGCTTTTCAAGACATGTGGTATGAATTGGGGGGAAGTTAATCCAGTTCATACATGATACAATGGTTCCTCAACAAGCAAAGAAAAAGAGGATTCAAACTGGGGTATAAGTTTTTCTAGAAGACTTGAAGACAACGGTGTCACCCTCAG
This sequence comes from Glebionis coronaria, assembly GCA_025667525.1. Classification (NCBI taxonomy): domain Eukaryota; kingdom Viridiplantae; phylum Streptophyta; class Magnoliopsida; order Asterales; family Asteraceae; genus Glebionis; species Glebionis coronaria. The sequence continues at coordinate 551,942,248 of CM046880.1, forward strand.
CATTGGAAGCAAACTTAATACTGTCATATTTTTGTTGTATTTGCATTTGTTAGGAACATTGTAAGTAATTTCGTATGTCACCACATTGGGGAAGATTGTTAGCCTTAAAATGTGTGCGACTAACGGAATTACATTAGTTTCATAGCCGGGACTTACAGGGACTAATATTGTCATATGTAAAGTCCAAGTCCCGGGCTATATAAACCCCTCCATACTTCCATGGAGGGGTGAGGCTTACCATTTTCTTGTTTTCCCTTTCTCTCTTTAGAATAAAACACACACTTTTATTCTCTCTTGTTTCTCTCACTAAAATGGCTAAACACCACTTCTATCCTCCCCGACCTCCGGATCGAACCCGTGTTCATAGTGAATCCATGTTAACAACCAGCCAAACTTGTGGTGGTGGTTCTCTCTGCTACATGGCTAGGACCACCAGAGGAGAACACTCCAATAGTCCTTTGGCGTTTCATCAACCTATATTCATGGGGTGTAGAAGATGATGTGGATTGGATGGATGTGGGTTGGTTAAGGGGTGTTTGGGTTTGTGAACGTTGTGTGTCAACGTTGGAAATAGGCACATCAACGCCAACATTTAACGTGTCAGCGTTGAAGGGTTCTTGGTTAATTTGCATATGTTCAGGTGAAGGTAATGGTTCAGGTATTGGGTCAATTTGGGGTTGGGGGTCTGGTTGGGGTTGAGCTGCTACAATGACAGCAAGCATAGCTTGGGTTAAGGGTAGGTCACGATGGGGGGGTGAGTTCATCTTCATAAAAATAGCTTTCTTTTGCACAGGGATCTCATAAAAATCATTATGATCCCTTTTGTAGTATCCTTGAACATCAAAAACCATTTGTAAAATCGGGGATAAGCTAAAGTCATTTTGTTCCCCTTATTTTTACACATGCCCTCAAAAATCATTTTAGAATAATTAAATTTTTGCCCAGTTGCAATGCACACAATAGCACTGGCAATAGATCTATTGATCTCATTGTGTGCAGTGCATTTGGGACTCAAACATTGAAGGAGGACATGTATGAGGTACTTCCAGGCTGGGGGAAACTCCTGTTTATGATATTTATTTAAAGTTCCTTCATCAGGAAAGGGATAACCCAAAGCCCTTAGTCCTTGTTCTATTTCACTTATGGGAAGGGTGGCTATACCATCAGCATCATCAAGATGCAAGGATTGGCGTACCAAAGCCTCAGTAACCACCCAAGGTCTCCCATGAACAATAGAAGTTAATGTAGTCACTCTATTAACTGTTGAGGAACTAACATTGTTCCAAAACTATTTAATATGTGTGACAGGAATGAGTGGTGCATGAGAAAGAGCATACCTAATAGGAGATGCGTTCAAATACGCCACCATTTGTGTGTATTGGGGAAACAGAGCATCATCAGCTTCAAGATAAGCAATCATGTTGTGTTGGCTTCTAAACCCCAATTCCAATTCTGATGGTTTAAACTTTGGTGCCATTGATGAATGCTGTTAAAATTGATTGATGAAGATGAAGTTGATAAGAGAAAATTGTGTTAGACAAGAATTATAGATACCCTGTTTAAAAATAGGAGCCAAATTTATAGGAGAAGAAAATGCATGTGATTGGCCCAAAAAGAGGCAAGAATTTTCAAAATACAATCATGAAAATATTGAAAAAGAATAAGTTTATCTCATGCATTAAGTGAGAGTTATCAAATCCCCAAAATTACGGCCTAAAAATATGTCAAAAAGTAACAACTGGGTAGGACCCATTGAGTGTCAACGGTCAAAAATACCCTATCAACGCCCAACGGCTATAATCTTGTCAACGTTTGCCTATAGCCATGTCAGCGTACAAATTGGTCACAACAACGCTTGGAAAAATACTTGTCAGCGTCCAAAAATAAAAATGTTAAAAAATGAAAAATGACCTTAACAAAGTAATTTATCCTAGAGAAGATAACCAACAAGCTGATAATTATTATAGGGCGGCAAGCACTGTCCAGTTATCCACACTTGCTTATGCAAGATAGACATAACAGTCCTCTAGTGTCCCTTGCTAACCAAAACTCTTAACAACTAAGTTACCTTATGAAATTCCTTGTTACTCCCAGGTAAATCCCATAACAAAATTATTCCCAAGTCTCCCAACAGACCACAACCAATTATAGGCCAAAAATGTCTTGGCAGCATGCATAGTATATCAACTTTGCATGCTACAGTGCCTCATGATTTAGTAGAACTAACTCATACTCACCTGTGGACACAATCTAGAATTATGATAAGAGTATCATATGGATACCCAAACATCCTAAAGGTTCCTAAAACCTCCCCTTAAACTATGATACATAAGTTGCTAAAAACATGCATGAACATAAAAATTTATGTCAAGATAGGAATTAAAAATTCCAACCATCATCCATAAATAAAAACTTGTCCAAATGCTTCTCCAATGATCCATAAGCAACTCTGTATCCAATGGTATACTGCTAACACCATCTGCACATTTAGATTGAAAACCACAAAAACTAACATTGTTGCTGACAACGCCCCGATAACACATGACAGCGTTGAGGGAAGCTTTGTCAGCGTTAGACAATTATATTGCTGACAACGTTACAAAAACACTTATCAGCGTTCAAGCAACCTTTGTCAGTGTTAGACAAATATAGTGGAAAATCTAAATTATCAATAAGACTAATAACAATGCATCATCCTGTACATATTTTTACAAAAAGACTCCAAAACACATATTATGTGAGATTGATCATCCCAATACTTGTTACCAAGTATTGAAATCTCCCAGCATCAAAAGATTTAGTTAGTAAATCTGACACATTTTCCTCAGTGTCAACCCTATCTGGTTGTATTAAACCTTTTTCAAAACAATCTCTTATAAAATGGTGTCTAATTTCTATGTGTTTAGTTTTAGAATGATGTACAGGATTCTTAATGATGCATAAAGTGCTGTTATTGTCAACAAATATCTTGGTATGCATGAAATTATACCCATAGTCCAACAGCTGGTTCTGAATCCACAAAACTTGTCCACAACAAGCAGCTGCAGCTACATACTCAGCTTCAGTTGTAGAATTAGCCACCACTGTTTGTTTCTTGCATTGCCAAGATATCAACCTGCTCCCAAGAAACTGACATCCACCAGTTGTGGATTTCCTATCAAATTTGTCACCTCCATAGTCACTGTCTGAATATGCAATCAGCTCCAATGGTGAATCCTTTGGGTACCATAAACCAAGACTAGGGTAGCATCTTAGGTACCTAAAGATCCTCTTCACAGCATAAAGGTGACATTCTTTTGGAGTCACTTGATGGCGTGCACAAGCACACACAGCAAACATGATGTCAGGTCTGGAGGCTGTAAGATACATCAAGGATCCAATCATGGATCTATAGTGCCTGACATCAACATCTTTCCCATCTCCAATATTTCCCCAAGGGTGTTCTCTATCCATAGGAGTAGTAGCCCTCTTTTCATGTGGAGAAAATCCAAACTTCTTCAAGATCTCAGCCACATATTTATCCTGGGAGATGAAGATACCATCTTCTTTCTGTTGAACTTGTAAACCAAGAAAGAAGTTCATCTCCCCCATAGCACTCATCTTGAATTTGTCTGTCATAAGCTTGGAGAAATCCTCACTCATCTTTAGATTAGTAGAACCAAAAATGATGTCATCAACATAGACCTGAACAAGCAACACATCCTTACCTTTCTTCTTTGTAAATAGTGTCTGATCTATGGTGCCCCTCTTGAATCCATTATCCACCAAGTAGGTAGACAAAGTACCATACCATGCTCTAGGGGCTTGATGAAGTCCATACATAGCCTTTTTGACTCTATACACCTTGTCTGGATTCTCTGGATCCTCAAAACCAGGAGGCTGCATCACATATACCTCCTCAACAATAGTTCCATAGAGGAAGGCACTCTTGACATCCATTTGATAGACAGTGAATCCCATGCAGGATGCATAGGCTAAAAAGATCCTTATAGCTTCAATCCTTGCAACTGGTGCAAAGACCTCCTCATAGTCTATCCCCTCCTCTTGTGTATATCCCTGAGCCACTAACCTTGCCTTGTTTCTGACCACAATGCCTCTTTCATCTCTCTTGTTTCTTAGAACCCATCTTGTCCCTATAGGTCTGACATATCTGGGACAATCAACCAGCTCCCAAACATCCTGAATTGCAAATTGGTGAAGCTCATCCTGCATTGCTTCCACCCAACTTGGTTCTTTGAGAGCATCAAATATTTTCTTGGGTTCCTGTTGTGACAGAAAACAGGCAAACAAACATGCTTGCACAAGAGGGGTATCAACCTTCTTGTGTATATTGGTAATAAACCCACCAAGACCTTGATGAGATCTTCTAGTCTGAACTGGAGTCATAATATCACCAATGATTTGAGAAGTGGGGTGATTCTTCATAGTGGAAGTGAGAACTCCTCCTTCAAAAAGTTTGGTGTCCTCAACCTCATTCTCCATGTTGCCAATATCTTCTTCATCAGACTCTCTTTCATCAACATGAGGATGAACCTCTTCATATATATTGGAAGGTTCACCTTGTTCAAAAATGGAAGAGAAAAGATGTGCAGAAGTGTTGTCAACGCCTGAACTTTGTTTGTCAGCGCTTGGGCTAACAACGCTTGAACTGTTGTTGTCAACGTCTGAGCCATCAACGTCTGAATTGGTCTTGTCAGCGCTAGATTTGCCTTTGTCAGCGCCTGAAGGACCATGCATGTTTGTATCTAGTGGTACTTGGAGACCACCATTATCTTTACCAGCAGCAGCAGCAGCAGCAAAAGCATCTGTCCAAATGGGAATTGTAACATATTCTTGTATAGGAGATGTCTTTTCTGCTTGTGATCCAACCTTTTCATGAACCTGTGTACCTGAAACATCAACAACTTGTTCCTCCATAACATTTGAAGTTACATTCACAATGTCTGGATCAGTGACAGACATATAATTTAAAGCTCTAGATAAAGGTTCCAAGTCAAACAACCAATTAGGACCACTTTCAGGATCACTAGGTTTATTCTCTAAAAACCTAACATGTACTCTTTCAAGTATACGTTTTTCTTCTTTAAGATAAACCCTATATCCCTTGCTCTGCACTGAATACCCCATGAAGTAGCCTTCATCACCTTTTGCACTAAACTTACCTAAGGCATCACTAGTGTCTAAAACTACTACATGACAACCAAAAGGTCTAAGAAAACCAATATTAGGTTTTCTTCCCCAAAGTAACTCATAAGGTGTTTTGTTCTGAATTTTGTTAACCAATGCTCTATTTTGAACATAACAAGCTGTATTAACAGCCTCAGCCCAAAAGGCTATAGGAAAATGAGCATCAGCCAACATTGTTCTGGCTGCTTCAATTAGGGTTCTATTTTTCCTCTCAACAACCCCATTTTGTTGTGGGGTTCTGGCAACACTAAATTGCCTAGTAATTCCTTTCCTGGCACAGAAATCATCTAGCTTCTTATTCCTAAATTCTCCACCATTATCACTCCTAAGTATTTTAACTTCATTGCCAGACTTCTTCTCAATCTGAGTGATAAAATCAATTAGAATATCAGCTGTGTCACTCTTCATAGCTAGAAAGAATGTCCAAGTAAACCTAGAAAAGTCATCTGTGATAACAAAGCAATATGACTTACCATTCAAACTTTCTATATTGGTTGGACCAAAAAGGTCCATATGAAGCAAATGAAGAGGTCTAGTACTAGAGAGCACCTGTTTGGACTTGAATGAGACCTTGTGCTGCTTGCCTTTAAGACATGCAACACAAGAGTGGTCATTGTGGAAGGCCTTCTCAGGCAAACCATCAACCAAGCCAAGTCTCACAAGCCTATTTATATTCTTAAAATTTATGTGCCCTAGTCTCCTGTGCCACAAATTACTCTCATCTACTGAAGCTTTAGCATAAAAACAAGACATATTATTATTCATTCTAATCCCACTCAGATTCACATTGTATATGTCTTTATGCCTAGGTGTTCTATATTCAATATATTTCTCATCAGGGATCTTATAATCCTTGCTTAACACCAAACACTCAGTATCAGTAAACAGAACTTTATTTTTGTTATCACAAACTTGTGATACACTAAAAAGATTGTAATCAAGTTCTTTTACCAAAAATACGTTTTCAAAACGCAAGTTCTTGGTGAGAAGGGTTCCTTTGCTTGTGATAGTACCATATCCGCCTCCAAAGTAAACCTTATCACCATCTTTAATGGGAGTGAAGTTCGTCAGATAGTCTTCCTTCCCAGTCATGTGCCTTGAGCATCCACTATCCCAATATCCATAATCATTGACTTGTTTTTGAATGCCCTGCACATAAAGAAAACAAATTAGTTTTCTTTGAGAACCCAAGCCTTAGAAGACTTGGATTCATCTGGTTGTTCAATAAAAACTAACTTAGTTCTCATAACAACCCCATTTTCATCCTTCTTAGGATGAAATACCCAGTTAACCCCAATAGGTTTTGTAATGACCTTTGAAATGTAATTAAATCTGTTGCAGGTCATTGAAATCCCATTATCATTAGGGTTTTGATCTGTCTTGGGTCTCCATGTTAAGCTTGAAGAAGCTTTAAACCCCTTACCCTGTGGTTGCAGATATTTAGGTCTGGTCACGTTTCTGTCAGCGTTGGAATTGGTCTTGTCAACGCTGAAATTACCCTTGTCAGCGTTGAACCTAGGGTTTGCTACAGAAACCCATTGCCTATTAGACCAAGTATTTGTCTTTTGAAATGGTCTTTGTCCATGAGTGTTAGACCCTCTAGTAAAGAATAGGGCAGGTCTAATCACTTGTGGACTTTGCTGCGCACAAGGTTTGGGTCTGACAACGTTTGACTTCCTAACAACGTTGACTTTGTTCCTGTCAGCGCTGAATTTGTTCCTGTCAGCGCTGACTTTGGGAGCGTTGACACACTTATATGCCAAGTGTGAAAAGCTACCACAAGTGTAACAGGCTTTTCTAGACACAACCGTAGGTCTAGAAGAGAAGAAGCCTGTTCCATCATTGCTAACTTGGCTCTTAGGTGACCTAGTATTCCTATACATCTCTACATACTTAATGCTAGGTTTTCTATCAGTGTTGGAGCCAAGATCAACAACTTTACCAGTGATTGGGTTAGTAACCTTAATGGGTGTTGACTCATTAGGACTTTCACATAGCAAGCCACCCTTAACAAATAATGTAGGGTTAGCTTTCTTCCATTCATTCAGGTCAGTCAACTTTTGTTGATACTCTTCAACTGGGGTGACAACTCTTGGTGGAGGAATGAATTCCTCCTCTTGGAGTTCTGGCAAACCAGTCCAAGATAGGTCCTTTTGTTGGACACCATAGAAGTCACCAGCTGGTGGTGGAACCACGGAGTAGTCTTTCATCCCGATCCCAGTCATGTCCTTAGGATCCCTTTATTTACCCACACAGTCTCCTATGGTTTGAGTGGCTCTATCAAATCTTTGAATTTTAAGGCCAACATTGTCTTTATTCTTAATGGCCTCATCTAATTTAGCCTGTAACTCACCATTAACCCTTTCCATGATGTTTCTAATATCCATACTAGCATTTAACTCATGTTTTAAGATATTTATTTTATCTTTTAAGTCAAATTCCATTTTCTTGTATTCAGAAACTGTTTTCTCAGTTTGAGTGAGAGCTAGTTGGTAATTAGACAGTTTGCACTTCTCAGTACTCACATCACTTAATAATCTTAACACCTCTTTGTTAAGTTTCTCAGTGTTTAACCTACAACCTTTACTACAAAAAGCATCATTGTATACCTCATTATCAGATGAAGAGGAGGAGTGTGCCATGAGAGCATATTCAACATGCTCTTCTTCTTCAATTTCAGCAACCAAAGCTTTATCCTCTTCCACATCCTTAGCCAGATAGCTCCAATCTCATCCCATACCATCAATTCCTTGAACTGCAACCATGGCTTTAGGATCCTGAGCTTTAACAATTTGACTTGAGGGTTTAATAGCATCAGATCTTCTAGGAGATCTGCATTCCCTCATGAAGTGCCCCATACGATGACAGTTGTAGCATTCAACTTTGGATTTATCAAATCCAGCTGTGTCTTTTGCATTGAAGGTCATCTTTTTCTTAAACCTTCTGTTCCACCTGTTTGCTCTTATACTAGCAAGAGCCATGTTCCACTTAATATCCATCTCTTCCAAGTGCTCATCACTTATCTGCTCAAGGTCCTCATATATAATCACTGAACCATTGGGCAAAGAAGCAATATAGGCACATACAATATCCAAATCCAAGCCAGCAGGTTTAACTCTTCGGGAGTCACTTTTGAATGTGTCAGCGTCTGAAAAGGAGACGTTGACAGGACTTGTTCCAGCACTGACACATAATGATCCAGTAACTGGATGCATGTAAGAGTCCTTCTGATTGAATTGACCTTCACTATGAGAGAATAAGGCCATGTTGCTGTTGGTAGACTTGCTTCCATGCTCTAAAAGAGTTTCATCTTCCAACAGCCTCAGTTTGTTGTAAATGTCATCAAACGTGGAACTTTTGTAGGTATTGTTGGCAAGAATAGATCTTGCCTCAATCTTCCATGTCTCACCAAGACTTTTAAGAAAGGCAACATCAATGTCAACATCACCAAGTTGTGTCCCCATGAAGGACAATTTGCTTGTAATGTCAAGCAATCTACTTCTCACACTACTCAGCTTCTCATTGGGTTGAGCTTTGAAAACAGCATAATCATGCATGAGTTGTTTCTTCTTTTCTTCCCTGGTATCTGCATTCCCACCATATGCAACTTCAAGAGCTGCCCAAAGGTCTTTAGCAGAATCATATCCTCTGTATTTATGCTGGTTCTCTTGTCCCAAAGAGACTTTCAGAATATTTAGGGTTTTCATGTCAACCCTTTTCTTTGCTATGTCTTCAGCAGACACAGCTCTACCATCTTCAGGTTTTTCTTTCTTATCTTCTTCAGAACATCCAGCAACAGCTGATCTTTGATTAATAGCATCAGCAATCTTTTGGGCTTTATCGAATGTGTTTCCATATTCAATAATCTCCCAGAGTGTGTAGTCATAGATCCCTAGATATTGCTCAAAGTTAAATTTCCACAATTCAAAGTTGGTTGCATCAAGCATGGGAATCTTGATGTTTGGTAAAGGTGAGGAGGAGGAGGAGGTTATTTCTGACATGATGTTGTTAAGGTTTTTTAGAAAATTAGGGTTTTGGTGATTTTTATGGTTCTTGTGTTCTTTAAGATCAAAAGTTCCTCAACAAGCTCTGATACCACTTGTTGATCCCAAACTTAGACCGATTTAGCTTTATGTATACGGGATTAGATCAAGTAATACACTTAGAGAAACCTTTGTATATGTTTATAATAATCTAAGTGTTATGCGGAATTAACACTTAAACAAGAACACACAAGATATAAACAAACTTTCACTTTGATTAATGATATCAAACTTGCTTACAATGAAAGTAGTTTACAAATGAAAACTTATATTGAACATTAACCTAAAGGTCTTCTTTTATAGACATAAGAAGCCTTGTACAATAATCTACGTATCAGCTATTCTAAGAAAAGATAAATATAGAAAATACATTGTTGTTCCCATCTTTACTAGAAGTGATCTAGAATACAATAAACGCGTAGAGTATATCTTCCCATCAGTGCTTGTCTTCAATGTATCAACGCTTGACTTTATCTTGTCAACGCTTGAGCTGTTAGCGTTTGTTTTACTCCTGTCAACGCTTGATTTACTCTTGTCAGCGCTCAAGTGATCTGACCATAATTTATTCCCAACACCCCAGTGGCGCCGAATCAGGTATCCTTTGTTAGGCAGCTTTTCACAAGACGTTGTGGTAAGTATAGCAGTCCTCATACTTTATGACGGATGAGCACAGTGTGCACGCCTAACAAACATGTCATTTTCAATGACATTACTTATGGTAATAGTGGCAGGACCACACGTAATGACCTTTAGACTCACCCATAAGTCCAGAGTCGCACCCCAACGGGCGTACTCATAAACAAGTGTTCTCCCTCACAATCTCAGGTATGGGTGTAAGAACTTGGACACATATATATGTGACTACACATAAACATGATGCAGGACGCTATTATCATTGTACAAATTATTAATTTACAAGGTTAGTTAGCGTCAGATACAACAATAGATATGGTGAGGCAAGATAGCCTTTATAGAAGGTCGCTCGTTGACAGTGACCTCTTTAACCTGCGATATTATGGGTTCTATGACGCGCAATGCTGTACCCATGCCTCTTTCATATATTATAGCACCCGGGTATAGTACACATCAATGGATGGAAGACTCACGGGTACACCATCAGACCGGCTAGCGTGTGCTAAGCCTAGACCAATAACAGCGCCTTTGGTAGAGGTATGATTCTTCTTGACAGTACGTCGTGCTGCTTCAATTGTCTTCCAGCGGAACCAGTATCGGAGTGCCAGAAATGTACAAAGGGACTTGTAGTTGGGATAGGTTCGGCTCGCCAGTGGTTTCGGGGTCTCCTTCTGTCGGGTCTGCACTATCATTCGGAAGCATAGGCCTGTCATGGTCACACTAATTGGGTGGTCCTGATCTTTCTCGATTAGGTCTATGATGGGCATCGGAAGGTTCTCTAATCTGTGGAAAGCAGCATCAAACATCTCCTTAGGATATTTGGAATAGATCTCATTTCCCTCCAAAGGACCCCTTAGTAAATTTTCTTTGGAAGCGTGCTCCATGGCGAGACTGGATCCAAGCAGTAGCGCGGCATCATATATGTCCTTGATCGCTTTGTCAAAAGGAGTTAATTTCATTACACCTTTGGCCGCAAGCAGAAGACCATGTTTTATTAGCCATCGATTTTCAGCGCGCACTACGGTGAGGTGCAGATATAGCTCTTCATCAAAATCCGTACTCATATGCTTCAGAACTTCCGACTTTTTAGCCATGTCTTTATGGAAGTTGGCGACAAAATTATCACAATTCAGAGCAAGGGCATTCATGCCTTCTTCTAGTTTCGCCATGGCCCAACGGTTCTCGTCCTCTTGCTTCGCTCGCAGGCGGCGTTCGCGGTCTAGGAGTTCAGAGAGCGAGGATTTTTCGTCCTCTAAATATTGGATGGATCCGACATTTATGCTAGATACAGCGCGCAAGCGAGCAAATTCGATTTTTGCATTTACAAGTTTGAGGTCTTTTTGTTCTATAACCTGGCAGACCTCTTCGTTTGGTTGTGCTAAACGCTCTGATAGCTGGGATGTCTTCTTTTTCTAGTGGGCAGCTAAAGTTACTTCTTGGGCGACAATTATGTCCAACTCCTTCATTAGTAGTTCGTCGGACATCTCGTGTAAATGTTGGGCGCGACCAAGGGGAGTTATGTGTTGCAGGAAGTCCCCACAAGCGTCTGCGCCATCTAGAGCGCAGGTGCGAGTGCATTGCCAGGGAGGAGTAAATCTGATGGACTTCGCGGCACCTGCACCCGCCACGGTCGAGGAAGCAAGGGAGATGCAAATTTGATGTCTTGCGATTATTGAAGGTGTGCAAATTGTTTATTTTTACGAAATACTAAAGAAGGACGCAGTGGTATACCTTGATAGTTGGATGTTTTCCCGTGGCTTTGATGGTGATCCCCCATGGTGTTGCATTAGCACGTGGTCTTGGTTGCAATGTTCTTCCCCTTCTGGGTATTTGTTGTGGAGGGGAGCACGGTAATTTTTTTGTAACTTGGCACAGGTATGCCCTCTGCGGATGTGTCGGTGTGCGAATCCTCTGCGACACCATGTTCTTCTTCATCTCCTTGACTCAATTCTTCGGATGGAGATTCTACGATGCGTGGTACGCTTCGGATAGGGTAGCGTTTATGGCGGTTGTCATCTCGGCATTCCCACTAGGCGTGGGGGAAGGAAACTCCAGAGCTACAGTTCGTTGACCAATGCGCCATCCATTTGATATCTCGATTAATGGGAAGGGTCGGGCGGACATGGTCACGGCGCACGGATTCCCGCGCTTCACGAGCTGCATATAAGTTAATTCTACATTCATATGAAGGATGCGTAAGTATATGAGCAGGTATTGTTTTTCGCTAGCAAAAAAAAAACAAATACACAACCAAAAGAAGAAGGGGAAGCAAACGAAATAAGGGTTTCTTACCATGGTCAAAATCATCAAAGTATTGAGGAAGGTGGTTGGCAGGAAGAATTGGTGTGCGGCTAAGACCTAGGGCGTATAGCAGTGTCTCTGGATATTCTTGTATTGGTATCCGGTCAGCATTAATTAATTGTGCGTCTGCCTTGTTATACGAACCGGAAATGGGGCGGTCATCCTTTATCATCGTCTCGAGGGTAATGAAATCGTGGTCAAATGGGAAAACAACTTTGTCTACCCAGAAGAATTTGTCGGTCCACTTCTTCAGGGAATCTATTTTCTCCGAGTAACATTGAAGTTGACCAGGGCGTTTCACGAAGGTTACCCATCCATTCATCCATGTGGGTCTATAGAAGGCGCGGAACAGGTTTATGGTTGGGTCAACATTTTTTAGTAAGCAGTTTATCTCAAAATTTGAGATTTTGGCGGCTCCTATACAATGTAGCTGGAAGAGGTGTATACTATAATAATTTAGTATGTCTATCAGAAAACGACTTAGCGGTATGCGATTGTTGGAAAACTCAATGAACCTGGTGTATATACCAATTTTTCCGTCAGGAAAACTCCCAATATGTGCCTGTGGATCTGGCACAGTCGGATGAAGATCTGAAGGAACGTGGTACTTGGTGGTAAAACGGGAGAGCTCTTGTTCGGATATGCGGGACGTCACATCAAATAGTTGGGCTACCATTTTTTGCTCTTGTGGGTGTTTTAAGCACGAGCGAAGGTAGTATATTTTATTACGAATAGTGGTTCTTACAATTTTCAACAATATAGGGAAAGATTTTTTGAAAAAGTGAAGAAAGTGACTGTCAGACTGCATTTATATACCATATAGATGTAATGGTTTTTATGGCACGTGTCTATGACGTTTGGTTCATCCTATGGTGTCCGCTGATTAGTTCTTCTGACATGATTAAATGCTTTTCACGGTTTCCAATAAAGGACTGTGATAGTGGAATATGACATGGATACTTATGTGATATCATGACTATGTGGTTTTACTTTTTTAATGGGCATCTGTGCGAGCGGGCCTTGATGATAAATAGTATAGTAGCCGCGGTTGGAACCTGCGACCACTAGACTGGGGGACATGATGACGTATAGTCCCTAGTCGGGCTGGATAGTCCGACTCACGGGTACTACCCGTATCCATCAGGAGTGGATTGGATACTTGTGCGATGTGCGCACATAGCCCATAAAGCCCGGTAAGCCGCTGTCGCACAAGAGGTTGATTACTTAGCCAAGTCCTCGTCGCAGTGCGACAGGATCAGACCGAATATAACTTATATTATAGTTATATTCGCCTAAGGAAAAGGGATATACACTTGCCTTAGTTGGATAATGAAGATCAAGCTATTTCGAGTCATTATCTCTTCCTTAGGCCGCAAGAACATGGAGCCCAGCCTCGACTCTCTCGAGTATAAAAGGAACCCCTTCAGTTCCACAAAGGTACGATACACACAATACCCTAAACACTAATATACTCAAAACCGATTACTTACTCTCACACCGGAGTCTAATCATGGGTAACAAACCCACGGTAAGACTAACGGTGTCTGTTTAGTGCGTAGGGTCCTAAAGCAAGTTTCACTTGGTGCAAGAGCCGGAGTCCACAAGACCCCCAAATTAAGCCTAATTTGGGTTAAGCTCGGTCTACCCAACTTTTGCATCAACAGAAAGAAAAGAGGTACTTATCTCAACATAGTAGTCAATTTTTTTATGTATAGAGAAACCAACTTATCGAGGCTTAAGATCCTACAATAATAGTTTCATATGTTCACACTCAATGTGATAAAGAAAATGGTCACGATTCAGACTTCAAATCTTTTTAAAGTCATAAAGCTAACCTCAAAACGCTTGCTGCCTAGACCAATTGTTCGCAGCTGCATCATAAATTATAATGTGTAGCTCATGTAAAATTTTGACGAACATCTAATGCAAAAGCAACAGGTTAATCTTTTAAAGGCAGAACCTTTAACAGATTGTTTTCAAGAATTTTTTGCCTCAGTTTGTTATACGAATGTAATTATTCATTTAAGGAAGTTCTATTAAAATTTAGTAGATGATAAAATCATGTCCTAATCCATAATGCCTAAGGTTTTTCGTTAAAAGCACACCAATCAGAACTCAAAATTAACAGCCAACACATACGGAACAGAGGCTTTAGATTTCCAACAAGGAAAAGAAAAAAAGAACACGCGTCTGGTATCCACATGATCTAAATGTTATCCACAGCCCCTCTCAAAGACTCTCATACCTGAACAATTCATTTGCAAGCATTTGGAAGCCGCTGCAAATGGTTCATACTTTTCCGATAAACAGGGCAAACATCAATAATTAAGAACTGGAAAACCAAACGATAAAACGAAAAAGACATTATATTTGTGAAAGGGGCACCTGTTTTTATTTATTCCTTCTGTATCTTGCGTCGTAAACACGACCATTATGTAACGGGACATTTCTGTTCAAAGAGAACGAGAAAAGTAAGCATTATGTAATTTTAAGGCTCAGATAAATGAACAATCGGATATGATGATATGCCCGCTATGGCTGCAAAACTTGGAAAGTATGCCCCGCCAAGAGGCATATAATCCGAATAATAATTGAGGTCGCTTATTCACGCTCAAAAGTATCATCATAGCCTTTTGTTTTAATGACACCATCATGGCCTTTTAACAGCATTATCGTTGCGAATGCACACTCCAATAACAAAATCATCACAAAAGAACATAACATACAATCGATACCAAGGTTGCGAAAATCGTGAATCGCTAGTCGGCCAGTCTATCACCTTGTAACTTGTAATCGTTCTAGACGGGATTAATCGATGATTAATCGGATCCGCGTGTTTAGGACTTTGAGGTTTTTTTGGCTAGTTTTAGATCTTTCTAATGAGTTTTAGGTATTTTCAGCAATATTATTCTTAAAATCCATCTTACCATGCATATAAATAGTTGCTATTAGTGATAAACACAAGTTTATAGTGAGTTTCCGGTATTTTTGGAAAGATTTACAGGTTTCTAGAAAGTTTGACCCCCCTTGACCGTTGTTGACCAGAGTTGACTGTCGTTAATCCTTTTACATTAACCGACAAGTTTGACGGCCTTGCAGTGATTAAGCGGCAATTAATCGGCCTTTTATACCTTGTTTTGCAACATTGATCGATACTACCAACGTCAAAAAGTTGCCAGTATCGCCGCACGGCTTGTACAACGATATCGAAACAAACGGCACATCGGATGATCATAAGATGAAACTATTAGCCAGGACATCGCATAAATGGTAAAACACTCGTGTTAGCATTTTATGAGTTTATCAAGCTAATGAACATTTCATGTTTATCATTGTATGATCTCATGAGGCCCATGAACATAAAATGAGTTCGAAGTAGCAACACAAACAAATGGTTTGCCCGTTCGCGGCTGCAAATCCAAAGACATGCCACGCCAAGCGACGGGTATACCAAATGTGCATAATCACATTCCAATTTATATGACTCATCAAGAATCATAAACCCCCATAGGTATGTATAAATGAGGGTATC
Source organism: Glebionis coronaria (assembly GCA_025667525.1). NCBI lineage: Eukaryota > Viridiplantae > Streptophyta > Magnoliopsida > Asterales > Asteraceae > Glebionis > Glebionis coronaria. The sequence goes on from CM046880.1 coordinate 551,957,944, forward strand.
ACCAATGTGACACAACCATGGCTATCATGGCCTCGAATTAACAACGACAACGAAAGGTATGATCGGGCCTATCGTCGCCTGTCATCAACCCCAATAACGAAAAGATTATATAAGAACGCGTCCACAATATGATAGTAGAAAGCAAAAACCCTATAATTTATTACTATAAAACCTTAATCAGATGGATTCCATAAACATGTTTTAGTAATAACAAAAACCCTCATTTTCTTTTATACCATGAGCCGTCGTATTATCAAATACATAAGCCTACCACCATCGTCACCCAACTGACACATCATCACACACCATGGATAGCGGCAACGAAGAGTGGAAGGTGTAACATAAATCGAAACATAAACGGAAACAATAAAGATGATGAAATCAAAGTGGAACACATATACCTCATTATCGGTATGATTAATAAGGCGAAAACAATAGAGATGAAATCAAAGGGGAAAACATACACCACCGAAGGCCCCAACAATCGCGAGAATAAAAAACTTAAGCCCCATAGATCATGACAATCAACAACCATCGTTGTAAAACCTCTGATTTTATCTTATTGACTTTGTCAACTGCTGTACTTATTATTTTTGGAATCTATACAATTCCACTTTTATATGACTCATTAATAATCATATACTTTTATCATACTATCATTTCATATTTATTTGTACATTTATATGAACCTTTAGTCTTTACTAACTACGTTGGCAATTGACTGGCCACACCTTTAGTCTTTATTGACTGCGTTGGCAATTGACTGGCCACCTGATTGAACAAGGACTCATCACCTCGGTACACACTTTTGATACACTGTATCATTATTTACTTAATTTATTAAGTACTTGGATTTATATTTATATGTATATACTTACATATATTTCATACTATGAATAAACACCTATCACTTTAAAACAATATATATTATTTTACATTGTCACTTATTTACTTTATTCAAGTAAAATAATTATAATGATATACTCATTATATACTTTCACCAAGTTACCTAAAGGTTTAACCAAAATACCTAGAAACTTAACAAATGCATACACTATAATACATTTACTATTATTATCTCCCAATACTTGACACAAATTAACACAATTCCCCAAAAATGTATGTGTATGCCGTGTATAAGCATGCATGCACTAAACTTAATCATTTAGGCTACAAGTTACCATACACTATACCATACTATACCTTACACTTTTCTTACACACATTACTTTCTCTATACTTCACCATACTTTCTTACACATCACCATACATGTTACTATACCGTGTCATTACTTGTCCCCCTTGACTTTGCAAAACATACGGCTAACATACAAATTGGAGGGAAAGTGTGTTTCTATTTTGAGCATGTGGGGAAAGATCTTACAATATCTAGCAAGTATCACACATGATCTTTTCCAAGATACATAGTACCTCATTTAGATACACATAGATCCTCTCTTTCTTCCTATATTCGGATACACTTGGATCTCCAAAACACACAACATAAAACACTTGACATCAACCTCATATATCTCTCTCAAACTCATGGTTACATATTTACTCCATAACCAAAATCCTACAAGTTCACTTATTACTCCATTTATTAACCTAAATCTATGTCTCATGCAACTTGAATGCAAATCATTGTCACTCCCACAACAATTTTGATCTTCAAGACAACAAGAAAACCCTAAGAACCCTAGTGAAGGCCACGGCTAGAATTTGTTCCCAAGTATCCACCATTGTTGAAACCAAGCGCAAGACACTACTCATTCACTTATTCATTCCTAGATCTATCTAAACAAGTAAGTAACATGAAACCTATCTTTTCTATATATTCATTTTCATACACATGAACTTATATATACTCATCACTAGTTATTTTACCGGGGTATGAATTCCCTTTTACCCAAAAAAAAAATATATACTCATCACTAGTAAAGCTTAAACCTAAGAACAAATCTAAGGAACCCTAGACTACATAGGGTCACGGCTTAAAATGATATATCACTTAGTGTGATGTAAAATCTTGTTAACCATAATGAACATAACCTCATGAACATGCTTAACTAGAAAAACCATGAAAACCTAAGCATGCATAAAAACTAGACGTGGGGTATCCTCATGGTTTAGTGTGATGGTTAACTTTGTAACGTTTAGATAAGCCTAGAAGCACTAGATCTAAAGTTAGTAACTATAAATATAACTAGTTGCCTTAGATTATTAAGCTAACTAGTTGCCTTATAGAAATTAAGCTATTAAGCCCACTAGAATAAGCATACCTAAAATAAACTTTATTTTTATTAAATAATGTTATTATAAAACTTTTGGTGTTAAAACTATGATTTTATGAAGTTTTGGATTAAAATGGTAAATCTATAAAGTTTCGGATTTAAAATGATAAACATAAAGTTTTCGGGTTGATTTTGATATAATAAGTTTAGGGACTTAAATTGACACATTTAGAAACTCATTTTAACAAAAGACAAAACAAAAGGACCTATATTGTAAATAGCCGAGAGTCTAGGGTGGTATTTTAAGACCATTCGAGACTTAAACATAGTTGGAGGACTCAATTGTAATTATTAATAAGTTAGGATTAATTGTGTAACTTAGTTAGAAACCTAGGGTCCCCTTTTGCAACATACCGAAAGTAATAGGAACCCTAGGGACCCTTTTGGCCAAACAAGGAAAGTTATTCAAACCCTAAACAAACCCTAGGGGCTGTTTTGGCTTTTGCCGAAACTTAATTGAAGCCCTAGGGGGCGTTTATGAAACTTATGCTAACCTAAATATAAGCCGAATACTTTAAGGGCCAAAAATGACAATATGTGAAACTTTATCAAACCCTAGTTACACGTGTAACTAGGGAGGGACTAATGTTGTAAATACTTGAAACATTTACAAACCCTAGGGGTATAATGGTAAATAATCGCGGGTAATTATATAAATCAAGGGACTAAAATGTAATTTATACAAACTATAACAAACCCTAATTTACTATATATTTATACCTAATATTAAAAACGTAAAACTTAAATAAACATAACACTCGTTATTTTTCTAAACTTATAATTTAATAATTCTACACACCACGAGAACGTTGAATTAAATTAAAATGTTATACATTTTTACAAACGTTATTTATATACATTATATAAATTAAATATGTTTAACTTATTAAAATAAATATATTAATTATATTTATTTCTTTTCACTTTAAATATATATAAATCTTCCTTTTATAAATATTTAAATTACTTTATAAACGATACAAGTACGAGGTTATTAATTAAACAGAATAATTAATTAAATAATATTATTTATTTTACACTTAAAATAAATACTGCTATAACTTGTACAACTATGAACTAAATTACAGATATCGTAATAAAATGCTTAAAACCAGTATAAGCATGCACATACTTGTTCTGAAACTTTTATGCATTATGTTATGCATTTACTGAGACCTTATAATTATTTAGATCATTGACTATATCGTGAGCATCACATCAGATTATCTTGTGACTATTTGCTGTACTACTGAGGTGAGTTCACGGCCCCACTTTTGTATATTGACATGCTTTTAAATTCTTTTATGGGGAAGAAAACATGCAACATATTTTATTTGATGGACATAAATTAAACTACGAAACCTTGATTACATTTGCCTATTGTAGATGAACCCGCATGACCCGTGCATCTGAAACTGTTAGAATTATTGAATTGCCTGAATGTTATAAATAGATCTATTTGGGATTGATCATTCCCATCTGGGTGTGTAGCGCTCACTGTGCCTAGGCCATGACAACAGATGTTTCACATGTCAGAACTTATTATTATTGGGTGCATTAAATGCGAAGGGTCCTCATTTGTTGAGGACTTAACTGTCAAGTCTCAGTTTCGGGCAATATGGGAATGTAATTACTTTTAAGTGTTGATGCTTTGTGCATTACTACTTCAGTGAATGTTTATTTTCCGAACTCATTTTATTAAACCTGTGAATTCACCAACTTTTTGTTGACCCTCTAAGCATGTTTTCTCAGGAAACTGAAGCAGGTATTAACATGCATGGAATCAAGCATCATGATGGGCTGCATTTATAGATCTCATCTAAGGTTTTATAAACCGGGGAATGATTCTAAACGCTGAATAATGTTTAAGACAAATTTTAATAACATTTGCACTTTTATTCATGTAATAAATGTAATGATAATCTTTTATCTGCTGCTCTACATACTATCTGTTGTTGATCCACCTACGTGACACCCAAATATTATTTCCGCTGCATTTGACTCAATTTGGGGGTGTCACAGAATGGTATCAGAGCGATAGTTACAGAGAACCAGAACGAAAAATTAAAATAAATATAAAAATAAATTTTTTATATAAACTGGACTATAACAGCTTTAAAAATCTTTTGGGATTTTCGGGACTAGATTAGTTAAGCATATAGAGTGTAGAGCATACATTTTTATGTGGCTATCTGTGCATTGATTATTAACATCCGGTTGATTAATCTTCTAACTATTAACGTAACCTTTAACATCGCCATGTTAAACGACACTATTATATAATTTAATCATTATTCTTAAAAACTTTTAACATGAGTAAGATTATACTTACGTCAATTAAAACGATATTATTTTCAGATTTACTATGACATCACCCGCTGATACTTCTTCTGCTGTATCACCGACATCCGTCTTGCATGGATGGATATATGCGAGTGAGTAAGACGATAGTCACACTTCTGGTGACACCACTCTCGTTGCTGCACTCATCTCTACTCCACCTGTTTCAACTATATCCCCCGTCGGGGAAGAGGTTCAGCCGACTGCTGCCTTACCACCTTTACCACAAGCTTCCTCACTCTTGGGCTACGCACCCGAGTCTCTCCCACCTCGCAAGAGGAGGTACGAGGCACCTGTCGACTCTACTTTTGAGATCGGTGAGGGTTCAGGTGCGAGGCGCGTAGATCCAATCCAGGCCCAGATTACTGCACTGGCTGCACGCCAGGCACAGGATGTAGGAGAGATTCATACTCTGCTAGCTGATGGATAGCTTGGACGCACTGCTCTGCAGTCGCGTCAGGACCTTCTGTGTTGGACTGTTAGTGTTGAGGCGCACGCTGCTCGAGGAGCGTGGTCTACGACTTACCATTCTCTTCAGTGGTTGCTGGAGGAGAATGAGTTCCTTCGTGAGCAAATCTACACACTGTAGAGTCAGCAGACTGAGACTCACACCGCTCTCATGTCCATGGAGCAGACGCTTGCTATCTTCTTTGATCTCCAGGACGTCCGTCACCAGGGATTGACGGCATAGACTGCTCATCTTCGAGGATTTTAGCAGACCTTCAGAGACCAGTTCTTGGAGGCACTTCGACTCCTTAAGGAGACCCGAGCCGCCATGACCTCGATGTAGGATGCCATGCAGGTACCAACCGTCTCATCACCACCACCAGCACCAGCCATCTCGGAGGAGTCTTTCAGACACGAGTAGACTAGATGTGCTAGATCTTTTATACATCATGATAAGCTTTTGGGTTGCATCCCAGCTATCATGATATAGGACCTCATGTATTTGTACTTTCTTTTTATCACTTGTATCATTGTACTGTACTATTTAGGTTAGGTATTCGTAGACGATGTACTTTATATTATGTGTACCACCATCCCAGACAGGCGGTTTGTGCTCTGTCTTGGATTGGTTGTACAATTTGTATTGTATTCCTATTCTAGAAATGGCATGTACTCATTATCTTTTGTTATATTATGTACTGTATTATATTATGAACTTTTAAACAGGTTATCCAATTTGTTGTGAAGTCTATGCATGAATTTATTTTCGTGTATTTATATAAAACTGTGCTAACACCTTAAACTAATGATTTCATTTTTTGTGTATAATTATAGGCAAATGGTAATCACTAGAACGAACCCCAACAATGCCGACACTACCCAAAATGTCACTGCTGCCCAACTAAGAGAAATGATTGATCAAGGCATCGCAACTGCGATGGCCACCAACAAAAATATGGACGATAGTCAAAACTCCAACAATCGCCGGAATAATCAGACCACTAGGGGTTGCTCTTATCCCGACTTTCTAAAGTGCAAGCCTTCGTACTACAAAGGCAAAGAAGGTGTTGTGGAATTGATGCAGTGGTTCAAAAGGTTGGAGACTGTGTTCCGCATCAGTGATTGCGCAGAAGATAACAAAGTCAAGTTTGCCACCTGCACGTTGCTTGAGAGTGCTCTTACTTGGTGGAACTCTGTAGTTGCCACTCTTGGACATGATGCTGCTTATGTTCTCAGCTGTACTGATCTGAAAGTGAGAATGACCGAGAAGTACTGTCCAAGGGGCGAGATGAAGAAGCTTGAAATTGAGTTATAGGATCTCAGATGCAAGAATAATGACATCATTGCATACAACCCAAGATTCCAAGAGTTGACTATAATGTGTACCAGGATGTTTTTTGAGGAGGATGAAAAGATTCAGAAGTATGTTGGTGGACTCCCATACGCCATTCATGACAGCGTACTCGCATCTCGACCCACTACTGTTAAGAGTGCCATTTGAGTTCGCTACTGAATTGATCAACAAGAGAGTTCGTACCATGTTTGAGAGGAACACTGAAAACAAGCGGAAAGCTGATGAAAATTTCCGTAATGAGCACCAGCAGCCTCCAAAAAGGCCAAATGCTGGACAAGTTTATAGTGCTACCACTGCAGGAACTAGGTCATATGTGGGTGAAAAACCCTTGTGCTCAAGATGCAACTATCATCATACTGTTGATAGCCTATGCCAGACCTGCCACAGATGTGGACAAGTTGGTCATTTTGCTAAGACTTGTCGAGTAAATGCTGTCACTCAGGTCTGACCCAACCATACCACCGGAAACTACAACAATAGGGGAGGATACAATGCCCGTGGGAACGGGAACGGACAGCAGGGAGACCGCATTACTGCCGGAGGGAATGGCAATGGACCTAAGAAGGGAGTTGTATGCTATGAGTGTGGAGCACCGGGACATGTGAGACCAGTTTTTCCCAAGTTGGCCAACCAGAACAAGAACAGTGGAGGAGCTTCGTCAAGAGTGTACGTGGTCGGCAATGCAAAAGCCAACCCCGATTCTAACGTCGTTACTGGTACGTTCCTACTAAACAATCGTTATGCATCTGTTTTGTTTGATACTGGAGCAGACCGAAGTTTTATATCCACTGAATTTAGCAAAGTACTAGAAGTCGTCCCTACAATTTCAGATCACCGTTACTCCGTAGAATTATTTGACGGTAAGACTGTAGATGCTGACTCTATCATTAGAGGTTGTACCTTAAATCTTTCTAAACATCCATTCAACATCGACCTTATTCCCGTAAACCTTGGTAGTTTTGACGTTATTATTGGTATGGACTGGTTAGCGAGATACCGCGCAGTCATTGTTTGTGATGAAAAACTAGTCCGTATTCCGTGGGTAAACGAAACCTTAATCATTCGAGGAGACGGTAACACCGACTTTACGGACACTAGACTTAGTGTTATCTCTTGTACAAAAGCCCAGAAATATTTGTTGAGAGGATGTCCTACCTTCTTGGCCCATATTTCTCAAATAGATGAGGAGGACAAGCCCGAGAAAAAAACAAATCAAGGACGTACCTATCGTCCGAGATTTTCCCGAAGTCTTTCCTGATGAGTTGCCAGGCTTACCACCAACCGGACAAGTGGAATTTCAAATCGATTTGATTCCCGGAGCTTCACCTATAGCTAAAGCTCCATACCGGTTGCCACCATCATAAATGAAAGAACTAGCTGAACAACTTCAGGAACTATCCGACAAAGGATTTATTCGACCCAGTTCCTCGCCTTGGGGAGCTCCTTTGTTATTTGTAAAAAATAAAGATGGTTCTTTCCGAATATGCATCGATTACAGAGAACTGAATAAGTTAACTGTGAAGAATCGTTATCCGCTTCCTCGCATTGACGACCTATTTGACCAACTGCAAGGGTCAAGTGTGTATTCCAAGATTGACTTGAGGTCTGGATACCATCAACTAAGGGTCAGGGAGGAAGATATTCCAAAAACAGCTTTTAGAACCCGTTACGGTCATTACGAATTCCAGGTTATCCCGTTTGGGTTGACCAATGCACCAGCCATTTTCATGGATCTTATGAATCGTGTGCGCATACCCTACCTGGATAAATTCGTGATAGTCTTCATTGATGATATACTCATTTATTCCAAGAATGAACAAGAACACGGGGAACACCTTGCACAAGTACTAAAGGTACTCAAGGAGGAACACCTCTATGCTGAATTCTCCAAATGTGAATTTTGGATTCCCAGAGTGCATTTCCTCGGTCATGTCATCGATTCTGACGGTATTCACGTAGATCCAGCAAAGGTCGAATCTGTCAAAGATTGGGTATCACCTAAGTCGCCGATAGAGATCCGCCAATTTCTAGGCCTTGCTTGGTATTACCATTGATTTATCGAAGATTTCTCCAAAATAGCCAAGCCAATGACCAAACTCACATAGAAAGGAATAAAGTTCGATTGGGGAGAGAAGGAAGAATCAGCTTTTCAGTTGATCAAGCAGAAGTTGTGTAGTGCACCTATATTAGCCTTGCCTAAAGGCAACGATGATTTCGTTGTATACTGTGATGCTTCACATAAAGGTTTAGGTGCAGTACTGATGTAGAGAATGAAGGTGATCGCCTACGCTTCAAGACAACTGAAGAAGCATGAGAAGAACTACACCACTCACGATCTAGAACTTTGATCCGTAGTATTTGCTCTCAAGATCTGGAGACATTACCTATACAGAACGAAGTGCACAGTGCATACTGACCACAAAAGTTTGCAACACATATTGGATCAAAAGTAGCTGAACATGAGACAACGCCGTTGGATTGAGCTGTTGAGTGACTACGACTGCGAGATCAAATACCACCCCGGTAAAGTAAACGTGGTTGCTGATGCGCTAAGTCGTAAGGAAATGAACCCTCCTATGAGAGTCCGGGAATTAGTTATGACAATCAGTTTGGATCTACCCAAACAGATTTTGGAAGCTCAGACTCAAGCTCAGTTACCTGAAAACCTCGTGAAGGAAGACGCCAGGGGAATGCTCAGAACCGACCTTACTAAGGAGAAGCTAGAACCAAGAGCAGATGGAACCCTATGCCTTCACGGACGAAGCTGGTTACCTTGCTATGGAGATTTGAGGAACGTGATCATGCACGAATCTCATAAGTCTAAATATTCTATACATTCCGGATCTGAAAAGATGTATCATGATATGAAGAAATTATACTGGTGGCCAAATATGAAAGCTGACATCGCCACCTATGTGCAAAAGTGTTTGACATGTTCATGTGTCAAAACTGAACACCAGAGACCATCGGGTTTACTTGTATAGCCCGAGATACCGAAATGGAAGTGGGACAACATCACCATGGACTTTGTCACCAAACTCCCAAAGTCATCTCACGGTTACGATACTATCTGGGTAATCGTCGACCGACTCACCAAGTCCGCTCATTTCGTGCCAATTCGGGAGAATGATCCCCTGGCAAAACTCGCAAAGACGTACCTAAAGGAGATAGTGACCAAACATGGAATACCAGTTTCGATAATCTGTGATCGAGACGGTAGGTTCACATCAAACTTTTGGAAGGCTTTCCAACGAGCCTTAGGTACCAATTTGGACATGAGTACCACTTATCATCCGCAGACTGACGGTCAAAGTGAACGAACCATTTAGACTCTAGAAGACATGCTACGAGCATGTGTGATTGATTTCGAAAATGTATGGGTTGACCACATTCCTTTAGCAGAATTCTCCTACAACAATAGTTATCATGCCAATATTAAGGTTGTCCCTTTTGAAGCACTATACGGTCGAAAGTGCCGTTCACCTGTATGCTGGGCAGAAGTAGGTGAATTTCAGCTCACTGGACCAAAATTAATCCAGGAGACTACAGACAAGATCGTCCTCATTAAGCAAAGAATCCAAGATGCTCGTGATCGACAAAAGAGCTACGCGGACCAGAAACGCAAACCTATGCAATTTGAAATAGGTGACCGTGTCATGCTCAAAGTATCACCTTGGAAGTGTGTTGTACGCTTTGGCAAACGTGGGAAACTGAATCCACGTTATGTCAGCCCTTTCAAAGTAATAGTCAGGATTAAGGAAGTAGCTTATCGTTTAGAGTTGCCCCAGCAACTGAGTCGGGTACACTATACTTTTCTCGTGTCTAACCTGAAGAAGTGTTATGCTAAAGAACCATTGGCTATGCCATTGGAAGAAGTTCAGTTTGACGACAAACTCCAGTTCATAGAAGAACCAGTAGAAATTATAGAGAGGACGGTTAAAAAATTGAAGCGCAGTCGCATCCCGTTGATCAAAGTACGTTGGAACTCGAGGAGAGGTCCTGAGTTTACTTGGGAACGAGAAGACTCGTTCAAAACCAAGTACCCACACTTGTTCACCTGACCGGTGACTTCATCTTAAGCTTTGAGGACAAAGCTAAAATAACGGGATGGTGCTGTAAAACCTCTGATTTTATCTTATTGACTTTGTCAAATGTTGTGCTAATTATTTTTGGAATCTATACAATTCCACTTTTATATGACTCATTAATAATCATATACTTTTATCATACTATCATTTCATATTTATTTGTACATTTATATGAACCTTTAGTCTTTATTGACTACGTTGGCAATTGACTGGCCACACCTTTGGTCTTTATTGACTACGTTGGCAATTGACTGGCCACCTGATTGAACAAGGACTCATCACCTCAGTACACACTTTTGATACACTGTATCATTATTTACTTAATTTATTAAGTACTTGGATTTATATTTATATGTATATACTTACATATATTTCATACTATGAATAAACACCTATCACTTTAAAACAATGTATATTATTTCATATTGTCACTTATTTACTTTATTCAAGTAAAATAATTATAATGATATACTCATTATATACTTTCACCAAGTTACCTAAAGGTTAAACCAAAATACCTAGAAACTTAACAAATGCATACACTATAATACATGGACTATTATTATCTCCCAATACTTGACACAAATTAACACAATTCCCCAAAAATGTATGTGTATGCCGTGTATAAGCATGCATGCACTAAGCTTAATCATTTGGGCTACAAGTTACCATACACTATACCATACTATACCTTACACTTTTCTTACACACATTACTTTCTCTATACTTCACCATACTTTCTTACACATCACCATACATGTTACTATACCATGTCATTACTTGTCCCCCTTGACTTTGCAAAACATACGACTAACACACAAATGGGAGGGAAAGTGTGTTTCTATTTTGAGCATGTGGGGAAAGATCTTACAATATCTAGCAAGTATCACACATGATCTTTTCCAAGATACATAGTACCTCATTTAGATACACATAGATCCTCTCTTTCTTCCTATATTCGGATACACTTGGATCTCCAAAACACACAACATAAAACACTTGACATCAACCTCATATCTCTCTCTCAAACTCACGGTTACATATTTACTCCATAACCAAAATCCTTCAAGTTCACTTATTACTCCATTTATTAACCTAAATCTATGTCTCATGCAACTTGAATGCAAATCATTTTTACTCCTACAACAAGTTTGATCTTCAAGGCAACAAGAAAACCCTAAGAACCCTAATGAAGGCCACGACTAGAATTTGTTCCCAAGTATCCACCATTGTTGAAACCAAGCTCAAGACACTACTCATTCACTTATTCATTCCTAGATCTATCTAAACAAGTAAGTAACATGAAACCTATCTTTTCTATATATTCATTTTCATACACATAAACTTATATATACTTATCACTAGTAAAGCTTAAACCTAAGAACAAATCTAAAGAACCCTAGACTACATAGGGTCACGGCTTAAAATGATATATCACTTAGTGCGATGTAAAATCTTGTTAACCATAATGAACATAACCTCATGAACATGCTTAACTAGAAAAACCATGAAAACCTAAGCATGCATAAAAACTAGACGTGGGGTATCCTCATGGTTTAGTGTGATGGTTAACTTTGTAATGTTTAGATAAACATAAAAGCACTAGATCTAAAGTTAGTAACTAAAAATATAACTAGTTGCCTTAGATTATTAAGCTCACTAGTTGCCTTATAGAAATTAAGCTATTAAGCCCACTAGACTAAGCATACCTAAAATAAACTTTATTTTTATTAAATAATGTTATTATAAAACTTTTGGTGTTAAAACTATGATTTTATGAAGTTTTGGATTAAAATGGTAAATCTATAAAGTTTCGGATTAAAAATGATAAACATAAAGTTTTCGGGTTGATTTTGTAAATATAATAAGTTTAGGGACTTAAATGGAGACATTTAGAAACTCATTTTAACAAAAGACAAAACAAAAGGACCTATATTGTAAATAGCCAAGAGTCTAGGGTGGTATTTTAAGACCATTCGAGACTTAAACATAGTTGGAGGACTCGATTGTAATTATTAATAAGTTAGGATTAATTGTGTAACTTAGTTAGAAACCTAGGGTCCCCTTTTGCCACATACCAAAAGTAATAGGAACCCTAGGGGCCCTTTTTGCCAAACTAGGAAAGTTATTCAAACCCTAAACAAACCCTAGGGGTTGTTTTAGCTTTTGCCGAAACTTAATTGAAGCCCTAGGGGGCGTTTATGAAACTTATGCTAACCTAAATATAAGCCAAATACTTTAAGGGCCAAAATTAACAATATGTGAAACTTTATCAAACCCTAGTTACACGTGTAACTAGGGAGGGACTAATGTTGTAAATACTTGAAACATTTAAAAACCCTAGGGGTATAATGGTAAATAACCGTGGGTAATTATATAAATCGAGGGACTAAAATGTAATTTATACAAACTATAACAAACCCTAATTTACTATATATTTATACCCAATATTAAAAACGTAAAACTTAGATAAACATAACACTCGTTATTTTTCCAAACTTATAATTTAATAATTATACACACTACGAGAACGTTGAATTAAATTAAAATGTTATAAATTTTTACAAACGTTATTTATATACATTATATAAATTAAATATGTTTAACTTATTAAAATAAATATATTAATTATATTTATTTCTTTTCACTTTAAATATATATAAAACTTTCTTTATAAATATTTAATTTACTCTATAAACGATACAAGTACTAGGTTATTAATTAAACAATATTATTTATTTTACACTTAAAATAAATACTGCTATAACTTGTACAACAATGAACTAAATTACAGATATCGTAATAAAATGCTTAAAACCAGTATAAGCATGCACAGACTTGTTCTGAAACTTTTATGCATTATGTTATGCATTTACTGAGACCTTATAATTATTTAGGTCATTGACTGTATCATGAGCATCACATCAGATTATCTTGTGACTATTTGATTTACTACTGAGGTGAGTTCATGGCTCCACTTTTGTATATTGACAAACTTTTAAATTCTTTTATTGGGAAGAAAACATGCAACATATTTTATTTGATGGACATAAACTGAACTACGAAACCTTGATTACATTTGCCTATTGTAGATGAACCCGCATGACCCGTGCATCTGAAACTGTTAGAATTATTGAATTGCCTGAATGTTATAAATAGATCTATTTGGGATTGACCATCCCCATCTGGGTGAGTAGCGCTCACTGTGCCTAGGCCAGAACAACAAATGTTTCACATGTCAGAACTTATTATTATTGGGTGCATTTAATGCGAAGGGTCCTCATTTGTTGAGGACTTAACTGTCAAGTCTCAGTTTCGGGCAATATGGGAATGTAATTACTTTTAAGTGTTGATGCTTTGTGCATTACTACTTCAGTGAATGTTTATTTTCCAAACTTATTTTATTAAACTTGTGAATTCACCAACTTTATGTTGACCCTCTAAGCATGTTTTCTCACGAAACTGAAGCAGGTATTGACATGCATGGAATCAAGCATCATGATCGACTGCATTTATAGAGCTCATATGGGGTTTTATAAACTGGGAAATGATTCCAAACGCTGAATAATGTTAAGACAAATTTTAATAACATTTGCACTTTTATTCATGTAATAAATGTAATGATAATCTTTTATCTGCTGCTCTACATACTATCTGTTGTTGATCCACCTACGTGGCACCCAAATATTATTTTCTCTGCATTTGACTCAATTTGGGGGTGTCATAATCGTGGGACTCAATAGATCGACCATTGATTAAATCGATTAAAAATGGCGTGATTGAATCGAAAGACAGACTTAACCCTCATAGATCATGACAATCAACAACCAAACCCAATAGATCGACCAGAGATTAAACCGATAAAAAATGGCGTGGTTTTTCTTCTTGGGTATGGTGTGTGTGTGTGAGTGTGTGAGAGATAGAGAAAGAGAGTAGACAACGAGAGCAGTAAGGCATATATATCTGTTTATTGGTATTGTGAGGGGAATGACGGTCCTAAAGAGACCCATAAGACGCTTGAGAGAGGAGAGATTTTATTAAAATATAAGATGTGTGAGAGTGATACTGCTCATTGAAACATTTTTATTTTTGTGGCGAAATCACTGTTAATTGGAACACTGGAATGTGAGAGGAGGGATATTGTTCACTGGAACAATATTCTCCTTTTTAATAATAGTTATAATAGTTGTTGTTGGGTATATTTAATTGGGTGTATTCATTAAAGCAAAAACAAGAAAATTGAATGTAAATACAAATAAGTTAGAACAATAATAAAAGTTATAATTTAATTGATCTTGTAGAAATCTGGTGTTCAGATTGTGTATATATATGATATAAGCATAAGGGTTTAATTGTCATTTGATATTTAAATTATAAGCATGAAGGTTTAATTTTTTTCAAATATATATAAAATGATTATTTGGATATATGTGATCATTGTTGTGTTTTGAAAGGATATATATATGTAATTATAAATTTATCTTAGATATATATGTAATTGTTAGTCTTTGTAGGGATATATATGCGATTCTTTCTATGATCTATAGTCCTAATCCCAATCCTTAGCCGATAAACCTTGATTCAAATTGCCACTTTTTCAATAGTGGTGGCTAAGCTAAGCATTTTGGATCGTCGATCGGATCAGATTGAAAAACTGAACCGAACCGAACTGATTTGGACCTGACCGTATAATTTCGATCCAATCCTCGATTTAAGGTTTTGAACCATATAGATCCTCGGTCCGATCCAGTCTGGTTTAGACTAAAAATAAGAT
This sequence comes from Glebionis coronaria, assembly GCA_025667525.1. Classification (NCBI taxonomy): domain Eukaryota; kingdom Viridiplantae; phylum Streptophyta; class Magnoliopsida; order Asterales; family Asteraceae; genus Glebionis; species Glebionis coronaria. The sequence goes on from CM046880.1 coordinate 551,973,240, forward strand.
TGAACCGAACCAGACTATTTCGATCCAATTTTCACTTTGTAATTTCAATCATTTTGATTCTCGATCTGATCCAATCATAACTGGTCTAGTTCGATTCAGACCTAATGCTGTCTGCAAAAATGAAAAAGATGAATCAGGGTCTTATATCATTTCATTTTTATATGCATGCAGCGTTAAACATGGCAAACTTAAAACCGACCCCATACGAACCAGATTGAAAAATTTTGATCTGAGGTTTTGAATCATTTCAGTCTTAGGTTTGGTGGGCAGGGGCGGATGTACTTGGAAGGTGCGGGGGGCGGCGCCCCCAATGGCTCGCCAAAAAATTATCAAATTTTAGTGTAAAAAAAATAATTTTTAGGACCATTTTATTAAAATGCACCCTATTATATAATCAAATTGCCCCTCACTCGAAAATAAAACAATGTAAAAACCTTCAAATTGCCCTCAAAAGAAAAAAAACAACCTAAAAATCTTATATTTTTATCTTTATTTTGGTGTACACAATAACTTTCCAAATTTTTTTTTCCCCCACTCCGCTAACATCCTAGTTCCGCCACTATTGGTGGGTCTAGTTCGGTTCAGTTTTACTAAAAAATTCGTCGACTATGTCTAATAGGATCGGATCAGATCGATGATTAAACCGAATAATTTCGTTTTAGTTTCGTCCAAAGTTTCGAACTATTTCAGTTCTCGATCCGATTCAACCTTAATTGGTTCGGTATGATCCGAAACCGATGCTCAACCCTACGTGCATGTGTTTAATAATCAAACTAACAAAATCAGTGGTCAAATGATCAAACCTGTGAATCAAAACTAAAAAAAAAAACTGAGAAAAAAATGTTTTAAATATTGAACCCACCTCGACATGTAACAACTTTGTCATCTCATGTCCAATAGCTAAAAATCATACATGTGTCACCTTTCTCCATGTTTCTAGACCAATCTCCCATCACTCCAAAACCCCATAATAACACAAACCACCTCAAACTCAAACCACTTCAACAACAATGGCTACAACTACAACACCTAACTCACTTCTATTCTCCAACACCATTAATCCAACAACACACTCACTCAAAACCAAAACACCACACTATAAACCCCCCATAAACCTTTTCTCTAAACACCCTTTTTGTATTTTTACTCAGAAACAAAGTAAACGGATCAGAAGCTACGTAAAACCCGAAAACAAAACGGACGTAGTTGATGTGCATGGGACTGATGAGTTGCATGGAGGGAATGAAGATTTTGGGAGTGAAGGAAATGAAGAAATGGATTGGAAAAGTGACGAGGAGTTTAAGAAATTTATGGGGAATCCGTCTATTGAGGCTGCGATTAAGCTCGAAAAGAAACGGACTGATAGGAAGCTTAAAGAGCTTGACAGGGAGAGTAGAAGTAGTGGTGGTTTGATTAATAGTGTGATTAGAGATGGTTTGTGGCGGGAAAAACAGCGGTTGGAAAAAGCTGAGGGGACTTTTAAGGCTCTTGATCTTAACAAGGTTCAACTTTTCTTGTTCTAATCCGTTTATTCATATCATCTGCTTATTTATTTGTAGTAATCTTTTTTGCCTTTCTAGCTGTTTATAACATTACTAGATTATGTGCTCTACTATCATAGACGGAACTTGAACAATTTTACAATTTTAGTGGGAGGGCCGACAATATTTTTTAGGAGGGCCGAATACAAATTTTTCTGAAAATACCTATAATTTTTAGTATAATTACACTATGAAGACCGAATCTTGGGAGGGCCACAGCCCCGGGTCCCTATGAAGGTCCGTCTATGTCTACTATTATATGTGGGCTTATGAGCTTATTTGATTTCGCCTTATATCTCGTGAGCCTCAATTTTTCGGCTTATTTCGAGACTTATGAGCTTATATAAGTTTATCATATCACAACAAACTTATATAAGCCCATTGAGTCTCAAAATAAGCCAGAAAATCGAAGCTTATGGAATATAAGCCGAAAAAGAAACAAGCTCATAAGCCGCATATAAGCTTAAACAAACTAGGCGAAAAAGGCACTCCAAATAATATTTTCCCCACACTAAACGTTACTGCCTTGAAATAAGCTTTCCCAAACACTCCCTTGAAGAATGTGAGTTCATCCGGATATCTATTAGAACTCAAGTTTATAGGGAAATTTTGTGACTCAGGCTGTAAGTTTGCGAACAGAAGTCGTAGCAGCTTTGACATATTTACTGAAATGGGTCGATTGACTTGACGAATAGAATCGGTTAAAAGTTACAAATTACAATCATCAAATGGCTTGCAGAAAAGAATTAGATCAGAAAGATTTATTACACCACAATCAGTGTAGTACTTATTTTTTGTCATTGTATGTTTTCACATGTTAGAAAAGTTTTGCCCTTGCGTCAAATCGACTATTTTTGGCTGTAAGATCGACACGGTTAGTTTGTTCTAAGAAAAGTTTGTATCGGATTTAATTAAGATGGCGTTGAATGAGTCGAGAGCAAATTTTATATTACAACTTTTGACTTCTAAAGTCACACGTAGAGTCCAATAACATTAAAACACAGCATATTTTGAATGGGCAGTTAAAGAGCTGTTTTGGGTTCGCTACGTTTTTTGCAACCGATGTAAGGAGATTTGGTGATGGGGGGATTTTTATTGGAAACTTGAGGAAACCCATTGAAGAAGTGATGCCGATATTGGAACAGAAATTATCTGAAGCAGCGGGAAGGGAGGTTGTTTTATGGTTCATGGAAGAAAAGACTAATGATATTACAAAACAGGTAACTAAATTGTCCGTCATTGATTATTATGGAGTACTATACAATACTTTTTTATTGTGATCAACAAAGTCGGGGGTAAATACTTTTGATTCGACTAAGATTAATGAACATAATTCTTTCTTGTTTTCATATGTTATAAGGTTTGCGTGGTGCAACCGAAATCAGAGATTGATCTCCAGTTCGAGCTAACAAAATTAAGCACGCCGTCAGGCTACATCAGCGCAACAGCCATAGCTGTGACCACTTTCGGGACCATTGCTTTAATGAGTGGCTTCTTTCTTAAGCCTGATGCAACGTTCAACGACTACCTCGCAGATGTTGTGCCACTCTTTGGTGGCTTTCTAACCATTTTAAGTGTTTCAGAGGTATAGTTCCCTCGTTCTTCTATATAACACTAGAAAAAAAAACCCAAAGACAGTACCAAAGGCCTCTTGGTCTAGCGGTATGTGAGTTGCCCTCTAACCTCAAGGTTGTGGGTTCAAGTCTCGGTGGAGACATGTGAGATAGTTGTGTGAGTTGTAAAAATTGCCGTTCTAAAAAAAAAAATTAAAAAAAAAATAAAAAAAAAATAAAAAATAAAAAATTAGGGCATTTTAAAAGTAATAACAAGTTCTTTGACGATATAGACTTTAATGGTCAAACTGATGTTAGCTTAACATGTCGTGCAGATAGCCACTAGGGTGACAGCAGCACGTTACGGTGTTAAATTAAGTCCATCATTTCTCGTCCCATCTACTTGGACAGGGTGTTTGGGAGTGATGAATAACTACGAGTCTCTTCTGCCTAATAAAAAGGCTCTATTTGATATACCAGTGGCACGGACAGCCAGTGCTTATTTGACTTCACTAGCACTTGCAGTCGCTGCTTTCGTTGCTGATGGTAGCTTCAACGGAGGCGATAATGCTCTGTAAGTTGTACTTCTGTTTTTTATTTGCGTCTTCGTTGCAGCTTCATCTTTTTGGGGTCATTGAATTGATTATGAATTTTGCTGTACAGGTACATACGACCTCAATTCTTCTACAATAACCCATTGCTTTCTTTTATCCAATATGTTATTGGTCCATACGCTGACGATTTAGGAAATGTGTTGCCTAATGCTGTGGAAGGCGTCGGGGTGCCTGTCGACCCACTTGCCTTTGCAGGACTTTTAGGTCAGTCCCCTTGCAACGTTTCCACTATCGGAAAATTTCCAAGAACTTAGTTACTATTGTTACAAAAAATACATCTAATGATCTGTTGTATATAAAAGGGCCATTTTTTCTAAATAACGGACATTCTATATGAGACAGGAATGGTGGTGACTACGTTGAATTTGTTGCCATGTGGAAGACTTGAAGGAGGTCGGATAGCTCAAGCCATGTTTGGTAGGAGTGCCGCTGCTCTCTTATCTTTAGCAACAACATTTTTATTAGTCATTGGTGGTTTCAGTGGGAGCGTCCTATGTTTAGCTTGGGGGCTCTTTGCGACAATTTTTAGAGGCGGAGAAGAAATACCCGCAAAGGATGAAATCACCCATTTGGGCGACGATAGGTACGCTTGGGGGTTTGTTCTTGGACTCATATGCTTGCTTACACTTCTCCCCAACGGAGGAGGGACTTTCTCTAGCTCATTTCTTAACGGGCCATACTTTAGGGGAGATTTGTAACGCGGTGGTATATGGTACTGGTTTGTATAGTTTTTTCAAGAAGTTTTTACATTTTTAGAAGTTATAGATGTCATCTGAGCGTTAATAGAGAAATTGTTTTGTGAATACTGAATATGTTTCCATACAAATACAAATTCTGGATTTCATGTCTTTTTACGAAATACACACTTCTGTGAGAGTGTTGATGTACATACAATAGCAATTGTATGTTGGGTTTAATCGGTTATACGTCAGGTTCACGTATGTATGGTGCACGGCTAAGAGTTTAGTTGAATAAGACTTCTATGTTTTCTGTGTTTTACAAGTAGTAAATAACGTAGAGTTTGAATTAGTATAAGTTCGACCGAATGTCTAGTACCGATTCTTTAGGCAGCAATTGCTAAAGTAACTAAGTAAGCATTTTAGTAGTTTTCTTTCATGTCATTAAGTTGTGCGAGAGCTATCTGATTTCTTCATTATAGTGCGAGTGCGCTATCTAAGTTCTACACATGATATCAGAGCTAGTTCGTGTGAAGGCGGGGTGTAAATGATCAAAGGTTGAAGAGTCACAAAAACACTTTCGACTCTTGATCAACCTATTCGTTCTGAAATAGAGACTTATCGGCAGAGGTTCGTGAAGGTCAAGTCCATAATGGATGCATATGGCCTATTGGAGACGGTTGAACCAAGAGGGTTAGGTGAAGAACATGACGCAATAGGTCAATACAAGCTCTTGCATTTTTGTTTCAAGCGATACCAGAAGACATGGTGTTGCAAATAGCGAGTTATACCGACCCAAAGCAAGTGTGGGATGGTTTAAAAACACGGTTATTGGGAGTTGATCGGGCGAGAACGACTCCCAAAAACCGTGTTTTTAAACCATCCCACACTTGCTTTGGGTCGGTGTAACTCGCCATTTGCAACACATGTCTTCTGGTATCGCTTGAAACAAAAATGCTAAGAGTTTGTTTAAACTTCTTTGCATCAGCAGGTTCTTCACCTAACCCTCTTTGTTCAACTGTCTCCAATAGGCCATATGCATCCATAATGGACTTAACCTTCACGCACCTCTGCTGGTAAGTCTCTATTTCAGAACGAACAGGTTGATCAAGAGTCGAAGGTGCTCTCGTGACTCTTCAACCTTTGATCATTTACACCGCCTTCACACGAACCAGCTCTGATATCACGTGTAGAACTTAGATAGCGCACTCACACTATAATGAAGAAATCAGATAGCTCTCACACGCACAACTTACTGAGATGAAAAAAAACTACTAAAATGCTTACTTTATTGATGTAATAACAAGGATATATATAGCCTTCAAAGAAAGACAGTTTCAAACATGAAACTAGCAACTACTGCCTGGAGAATCGGTACAACCCACTCCCACAAACTATCTCAACATGGACCAGACATTCGGTCAAACTTATACTAATTCAAACTCTTCGTTTTGTAAAACACAGAAAACATAAAAGTCTTATTAAGCTAAGAAGAAAAAGCCACAAGCTATACCGTCTTCTTAAGCCTACAAAACAAACAAAATCCAAAGCGCCACCTGCTTTAACGGATCTCTCCCGTTTGTTTTCACGCATCTCTGCCGGTAAGTCTCTATTCTGGAACGAACAGGTTAATCGAGAGGCGAAGGTGCTTTCGTGACTCTTCAACCTTTGATCAGTTACACCCCCTTCACACGAACTAGCACGCTTACACTATAATGAAGAAATCAGGATAGCTGACTCACACGCACAACTTACGGATTTCTTCATTATAGTGTAAGTGTGCTACCTAAGTTCTACATTGTAATCATAACATTACTGTATTTTCTTGCTTTTCTAGACTAATTAGGCCTCTCTAGATCAGTCTCGTTTATATAAGTATTGCATCAGATCTCATTTGTGCCATTTACCTTTACATGGCGCGCCAAATCTCAACCGAATCAAGTCCTCGACTCCTCGAGTGTTTACGTTATGACTTATGAGTGTGTATCAAGGCTGTACCTACTTTTAAATAGTTTACGAACTCGCCTTTCTTAACTATTAGCATCTGGTCAGAGATTTACAAATGTAGTTTTGCTAAAACGAATACACGTTTACATGTACCTACTTTTAGCATGTATGAATGTATAAAGGCTGTACGGCTGTACTTTCTTTTAAAATGTTTAAACAAAGTTAAACGAATCCACGTTTACATCTATAAATAACCTTATATAAAACATGATTAAAACTTAAAACAAAACACAACAACCACGTTAAAAAAAAGGTTCCTTGAATCTTTTATAAAAGTGACGTTTCATTGAATAGTTCTGTGACATCAACTTCACGTACGACTTGTACCACACAATTACCATCTTTGACTGCTTACCTACATATCGTGTTCTAGAAGGCTTTTAAGAGATACTCGAGATACCGCGACGTCACAAAATGTTAGAGATTTCGTAACTCTTAGCCAATAACATCTTGTACATAACACTCCTATGTTCAAAAATCAAAATAAAACATAGCAAAAGCTAGGGTCGGTTTTAGGCATGTGCGAAGTGTCAGGCCATTTCTAGTTCTAGAGCGTTAGTATGAACTCATTTTATCACGTTTTTTTAACACTAAACTGGTGTTTTATGAAGGCTTAAATACGTTTCAAGGTTAAGCTTAATGATGTGATTTGTTCAAGGGCATACGACATAATATTCACGGGACTGTCTATTGTTCAAGAGCCTCTGACATAATATTGCGTAGGGTTATCAAAATTCACGAAACGACCCTTAAAGAAGCATCTATGAAAAAGTTGCCACTTCTAGAGTTTCTTACCAACTCATCAAACTCAATTTCACATCTCTTCTTTATTAGTCGTATCACTTTGTTTACTTTTCTTTTCTTTTCGTTATTCACATATAAATTGCCATTCCCCCCTTAACATATTCATAGAAACTTGAAACCAGTCCTATTTTACCTCCTATCCTCATTTCTCCATCAAAAGAACATGCCTAAATCTACCACACTTACCACCCTATGCACAATATCCATCCTCCTCCTTTCCATGCTATGGTACTCCGTTGCTCGTCCAACGCCAGCTTTTAGCGATGTTTCTCCAGTTGAAACTGATCACTCGGTACGCCATATTCCTTTATACCATTTTTAGTATGTTTAACAGTTAGTTCTTAACAAAAACTTGTTGTGTTCGTGGTTTTTTATCGCTATTTTGTTATTGAAGGCCGTAGAGATGTCAAAAGGCGACGTGGACGAAAGTTGCAAAGGAGACGGCGAAGAAGATTGTTTGATGAGAAGAACACTTGTTGCTCATGTTGATTATATCTACACTCAAGATAAACAACCATGAGTTAGCTCATAATTTATATTCTATCTTTCCATATATAGTATAGTTCTATAGAACAATAATTGGCTTCACTATAGTAACAAGATTTTGCTGTAAAAAATACGAAAGTTATATTAGCAGAAGCTATGCTTGAATTTCGAGTTCACTTGTAATTAAACTACTGTAATAAACTTGTATAATAAGGTCATATGATCATTATTGGACATCATACACGTCAAATTCATGTCTGATTTTCTTTATGTGGTGTGGCGATGATACGTAAATTCACATATCCTGTTGATATGTCTGGTTTACGTAGACCTGTTTATTTGTATCACTAAAAAATAACCGTTGAAACTTAGAGTTTAGCGCGGAATTGATCAGAATACTTGCAAGAAAAGTCAACAACGCGACCTCTACTTACATAGATGAGGGGATAGACAACCATGCAGGAGTCGGGTTAGAAAACCCCAACCGACTTATTCAAGAAGCCGGCCGGCCTCAGCTCAAAAGTTCTACAAATTAAGCATGCGTACTTTGGTGTTCTTCGGTCAACAACGACGTCAAGGTTATGAATCAGCCTTTATTTGATCAAGACCTTAAATCTACTAGTGCAACAAAGGTTCCTATTGTTGTGATTTGTGAATGACGTACAATTACATATATTATCTTCTTGATGGATATATTTCGAATGGTTGATCTACATCGGTTAAAAATATAACACAAAATTTTAGCGTCTTACTAGATTTTTTTTTTAATACTTTTATAGTTTAAAAGAAAAATAAATAATACAATTAAATATGAATGGTGTTAGTTAAAAGATAACACAACTGAATGCGAATGACGCAATATGAGTAAAGTACAAGCAAGCAAAGGAAGATTGTTAAACGAGCGGGTAAACTATAAATTTGTTCTATGAATATCGGAAAATGCGAAAAAAAACTCCCGAGATTAAAGTTGGTAAAAAAAAGGGAGTGAACGGCAGAACGTTAGAAAAAGTAAAAAATTGACGACTCAGGAGCAAAAATGCAGACGAAATAAAAGTTTAAGGGCAAAAATGCTTGTAGTTAAACTCAGAATCATATTTTCAAATTTTGTAAAGTTTAAGGACGTTTTTTACATTTTACCGTTGATGAATTAAAAAGATGATATAACTTCTTTTCAAGAAAAGATAAAAACTTAGGGGCTGTTTAGTTGTGGAAAACTTTTCATATTTTTCTATTTCTAATTTTCTAGAAAAGGAAAAAGTTTTCTTTTCTAAAAAATAGTTGAAAATTTTGAAAACTTGTTTAGATGAAATTGGAATTTTCATTTTCCAAATATCATTTCATTTCTAGATAAGCGAACAATTGACGAAAACTTAAAAAACTGAAGAACACGTAAAAATTTTACGAGAACGTAAAAAACTGACGAATACGTAAATAACTGAGGAAAGTTAAATTTATGTTTTTGTCGGTAATTTTACGTTTTCGTCATTATTTTAACGTTTTCGTAAATAATTTTACGTTTTCGTCAGTAATTTTAGGTTTTCGTCAGTAATTTACGTTTTCGTCAGTAATACTACGTTTTCGTTAGTTGAAAGTCCCTAATCCAAGCGTGAAACAATAAACTAAGAGAATCAACACACGTAATTACTTTTTAAACGTAATACTTATTATTGTATAATAAATAATTACAAGTGTTATGGATAACACCGTTTGATGACAATGTGTTGTGCACACTTTGGACAAACAAAACCTAACTTATGAACACAATCGCAGCTGTTTGGTTCAATAACTTCTAAAGAGTTAATGTGTGTAAAGTGTCAAAGTGAACAACATTAACTCTAGGCTACATATCTTATTTATAGTGGTACGAGGTTGACTCCAAGTACTGGTGACTACACTAAACAGACACTTGTCAGACATCTGTCACAAGATGATCTTCTATTCTTAGTAGTCTGCCACAATGCTTTAGGGAAACAGAGCTGACACAGTTTCCCTTTTCTTCATAGTCTCGTACACACTAAGGTATGTCCAAAGTGTACTGAGTGTTAACAGGATATTGCCACCCCTGTTAACCCTCAACCCCTCAGAGTCCCTGATACATCTTGGCTGTTATCCATCACAGCTAATGAGTATGTCTTCAAGTAATCTTCGACTTCCTTGACAATGTCTCTGACTTGGACTCCTCTGAGGTTGCTCACAGAGACTTAGATCTCTGTGAGTCTTGCGATACTTGCCTGCCTCCTAGGCACAAACAAGTTAATATCAAACAGCTTGATTTACGTTTAAATCTATGATACAGGGAATCTAATAAACTTAGATTCCCAACAATCTCCCCTTATTTAAACATAAATACAGCTAGATCTAAATAAGTTACAGTAAGTGAGATGACAGCTTCTTCTTACTCACATACCTCATGATTTTATTATGACTTAAAAGAAATTACAAGTACAAAACATAAGTGTAACAATATATGAAAGTAAAGTTCAGCTGTGAAAGACTTCAATAATCATCATTCTTGATTTTCTCTTCAGCTTCAGCTATGTCTGTCCTGGCATCCAATTCAGCCTGCAAAGCTTGTGCAAATATCTTGGAATACTCTGTGTTGATTTTAAGTGCATTTTTAAGACAAAGAAGCTGAATAGTTGATGCTAGTCCTAGCTCATCTTCCCTTTGGAACACATATTGACATCCCCTGTTCATGAAGGTCATACCTTTCTCAGGCTCCGTATATGTCTGACCATCAACAGGGCCTACAATCCCATTTGGTAAAACCAAATCCCTGTGCATTCCATCCACTTGAACATCATTAGTTACGAAGGTTTCCTTAATAAATTAAGTCATCCTTCTTCTTTTCTTTTTAGACTTTGGAAGGTCTTGTTCAAACAGCTATGGTGGGGGATCAACCTTGAGCTTGGCTGCAGTTTCCTTAACCCAATTAAACTTAGCTTTGAGAGTCTTAAGGAGTGTAAAATTTTCCTGTCCAGTCTTCTTCGCAGCTAATGCCTCAAGTTCAAACCATTCAGACAGACCAAGTTTCTTTAACTTAAAGTCTTCAAAGAGATCCATGTTGGCCTGTTGATTATCTCTCCACAAAACCATTTGTGGTGTATGAGTAGACTTGTGAATAGTATACTTGAACTTGGTGATTTTTCCAGGTGCAAACCTGTTATTGACGTAGGCATCATAGTCAGCTTTTACCTTTTTCAGTGCCTCTGTGTGTTTAACTTCCATTTCCTTCAACCTTTGTATTTGCTCCTCCCTTTGTTGAAGAGTCATTTTTCTCAGAGTTGCCTCATTAAGCTCCTTGGCTTTCTTGATTTCATTTAACCTCTTGAATTCAATAGCTTGTTTCTCAATTTCTTCAACTGTTAGAGGGTTCTCATTTTTTGCTTTAAAGGTTGTGAATTGGGATAGTTCAGTGGTTGATCCTCTTGTCTCTAGCATCGCAGTTATTTTCTTTAGCTTGGCGTCTGAGTCTACCACATCTATTTCCTTTCCTTTCTTCGAGACAGAGGATAACACACTTGTGTTCTTCAGCTCTTCAGCTTGTTTGATGAAAGCTAATTGAGCTTGGTTTTGTACAGCTTTTGGTAGGGAGCTAACAGTGAACTTGATTTTCTTGGCAGTTGGTTCACCATCATCCACAGCCTCATTGGTGTTAACCAGAGTCAGGGACTTTGATGAATCAACTCCATCCTTTGTCTGTTGCTCCCCCTTAAGTTCATCATCATCATCAAGTACAGTTATTGGAATGATGACTTGGAGAGGGATGGGTGAGGGGATAGTGTTGTCAGTTGATCTTGATCTTTGCTTAACAGATTCAAGGTTAAGTACATTTTCCTTCTCCCCTCACGTTCAGCCTGTCTTTTCAGACGTTTGGATGAACGTGCCTGAATGTATGCAGCAATCTGCTCAACAGAGGAAACCATTTGTCTTTGTCTGGTTCTTGAAGCTCTGGCAATTTTCAACAGTTGGTTGCAATTTCCATTGGTGTTGCGATGTACACGGTCAACTATGAAATTGGTGTGGCGAACTTGCCTGGAGCGTAAAGCCTCAAATTCTTTATGCATAGTCAACTCATGAGCAGAGAATAGTTCAGGGACCTCTGTGGTTATGGCATCGTTGATACGAGTGGATAAATGGCTAAGTCCTTGGGACACTCCTTTTCGTGTGCCATCCTTAATGGGTTCAGTGACAGCATCCTTAACCGCTTGTGTGATAATCTTTTGAAAGTTGACAGTGAAGGAGTGCATATCAGAGCCAGTGCGATCCAACTTTCTTGACAGGCGTTCAATGTCTGAGGCATGATGTTCAGGCTTTAAGTCATGGATGTTCAGACTTTGTTGTGCATAATCATCCTCTCTTGGTAAGATGTCAAAGTTGGTTTGTTGAGGATGGTCAAACAACACAAATTCGGCTGTCGGATCATAATCAGGCCATTGGAACACTGTGGTGACAGAGGTAGTAGAAGTAGGAGTCACTACAGCTTCCTTGGGAGGAGGAGTGGTTTCAATAGCTGGTGTGGACACAACGATATTCTTGGGAGGAGACAGAGACTGCTTATCATCATCCTCTTCATCATCCTCCTCCTCAATCATCACCTCAGGGAGAATCTCATCATCTGGCATTGATTCAGGTTCAGAGAAGCTTTCAATTAAGGCAAGCACATTCTCTTCAACATCAGGCATGGGCTCATCCTCATTTGGTTGATCCTGAGTCAATTTATCAACTTCTTCGTTTGGTTGTGCCAGAGAGTCTACATTTGGCTGTACAACATCAGCCTGCAATATGTTTAAGTTAGTAACAGTGAAATAGATAAAGGGAATGGTTGCCAGTTCGCTGTCCCAGAGAGACCGAGGATGATTATTCAGCCACTCCAAAGGATAAATCCTTGGGATTCTTTTAAGAGTGAAAGTAATGAGGTTAATGGTCGTCATTCGCCGCCCCTAGGAAAGCTGAGTGTGATTATTCAGCCCCCCCAAAAGGTTGAAACCTTTGGGACTCTTTTATTTGTGAAACATATGTTGTTAAGGATCGCCATTCGCTGCCCCTAGGAAGGCTGAGTGTGATTATTCAGCCCCCCTAAAAGGTTAAGAACCCTTTGGGACACTTTTATGTGAAACATATTTTGTTAAGGATCGCCTGTTACGCTGCCCCTAGGAAAGCTGAGGGTGATGATTCAGCTCCCCCTGAAATGATAAATCCTTTGGGATTCTTTTAATTGTAAAAAAGATGTAAGATAAGGTCGTCATATATCGATGTCCCTAGGAGAGCTGAGGATGATTATTCAGCCCCCCTAAAAGTAAAACTTTTGGGATTTTTTCTAAAGGAACCAAGAGGCTGTGTGAGGTACAACTACTCTAGCTCGAGACATATATGTACTCAGGTCGTTGTTTGCCTGAATACTGTCTAGAGGGTGAAGGGTCATCGGGGTGCTTTATAAACACAAATGAAGTCTTAAAAGATTTCTAAGTGCATACAAAGACTCCTATGGGTCGAGGATAACCCTAACTTCACCACTCTCACCTACAGACATTTGAGAGTGGCTGCTTGTGGACCTCTAAAAATGATAAGACTGATTACCTGTGCGATATCAGCGGAATTGGGTTGGTTCCCTGTTGTCTCTGCTGAGATCGAGACGCTAGACTTGTCACAACCGTGAATTTAGGACCTATTTAATTTATGTGAAACGCGTTAGTTCGGATTAGACTTGTGTGTCTATTGACGTCCCGATTGGTTTCGCGTAATTTTGTATGGATTTAAAACTCTTATGAATGACAATCATAAATTATTACGTAAATGACTTTTGTTCAGTACGATTACTTGTTAGGAATTTTGTTTTAAGAAACGACATTGAGTTTCGTCAACGTAATTTAACTTGAGTTTCGTTAACACCAATTTAGTAGTTCACCGAATAAATTTATGATTTCACATAAATTCCTCATTCACCACACAAAATAAATGTTTTCACTCAAAATATTTAAACTACACATTTAAGAAAAATTCACATTTATTTAACTACTACTACTACCCAAATCTACACTACATATAAACTTCTACAATAATTTCACAAAACTACACAACATATAAACCTTGGCAATTTAAAAAGAAAATCAATCATTTTCCCACCCCACATCAAGTCGGTCCCCCCTCCCCTTCTTAACCCACGTTTTGTTTTCCCTTTCACAATTTTCAAACCCAAGCACATGAGTACTCTACCACCCCAATTAATGTTATGTACTATTGCCCTCTCTCTTCCCCTCCCAACCCACCGAATATATAAAACCTTCCATGGACTCTCTTGATTTCAAATGGTACAAACTTACTCACCCTTAATGATAGTCAAGGAAAGGTACCAATTTCTTGCTTCCTTTGCTGCCACCGCCGAAGCCCCAAGCACAATGATCTTCTCAAGACTAATTACAACTTCCCATGCTAGTTCCCTTTTGTAAACCTTGGTTACAAGCCAACCAAATCTCTAACTAAGTCCTAACTAGGTTCTTAACCCTAACACACCCCACTTTTTGCCTATAAATACAAGCCCTTTCTCCTCATAAACTCACACACAAACTTAACAAATCTTTCTCTCAAATAAAACTATAAGGCCACTGCTGATGAAACATTGAGCAAGAATCTTGGGTTTTTTTAGTAACAAGACTAGGGGTAATAAAGTCTTGGTTGATCTTATACTTTGATTCGGGTTAAGGGTTCGTGTTCACCATCTTCACCAAATAGCTTAGGACCTTTTGTAAGTCCATCCTAACCCTCTAAAAACTTATACTTTGGTTGATGATAATACTTGCAAAACACTTAAAAACTAAAAGATCATACACAAGATAGTCACGGGTCTGGGTTGCTGGGTAAATGAACTAAGGCACGTGGTCCTTTTATATGATCATAATATCAAACGGGTTGAAAGTTATATGAAGACTTGAACTTGAAAATAAACAACTAAAACGAGTACCAAATTTACACAGGGGTGCCTGACGTGTTAACTTTTGCTAAGATATATAAAGATGTATGGGGCGTGTGCATGCAAATCATCATAGATACATAGCGTATGATTTCATGTGTATGTTAATTGGTATGTATATGCATGAAGACCTCAAGTAGATTTCCCTGCCATATGTATGCATGAAATTAATGTAGAGGACCTCAAGCAACAGAACTTGCGAACAAACAAATGAAAACCGTAAATGTGTGGTGTTTGTACTATGTATTTGTGTTGTCAGCAAAGAATAAACCAACCCCACAAAACGAAGTCATTGCTTGTGTATGAACTAGGCAGGACTGTTAACAGTAAATGTGTGAGCTCTCGCATGTGTGACTTCATATATAGAAAGCCTATGTATTGATCATATATGTAATCGTGTATGTCTTATGCGTGTGATATATGAACAAGCACTGTGTTATTATGAGGACTTTAACCGCTAGACGTATGCGTGTTTAGGTAAGTAGGCATGAAAGATTTGTATTATGTGTATGTTGTACAAGCTTTAGAAACCAAAAGTAAACCTATGATTTTATGTGAACTCTTACCAATGTATACTGTGACCTTTGACATGAAATATAGATGGCATGTGTGTGTGTTCCGTGTGGTATGCCCAAACAAACAGGAACTGAACCAACGAATCAAATATGTGTTTCCATATATGTATGATTAGCAGCAGGTATATTGTATGAAACCT
This sequence comes from Glebionis coronaria, assembly GCA_025667525.1. Lineage (NCBI taxonomy): Eukaryota > Viridiplantae > Streptophyta > Magnoliopsida > Asterales > Asteraceae > Glebionis > Glebionis coronaria. Next base: position 551,988,607 of record CM046880.1, read on the forward strand.
CATGTTTATGTTGCGTGTGATGTGTTATTATGACGCATGAGCCCTGCCTAGTTGTAGTATGTGAGTGCGTGCTGTTATGGCGTGTGTGTGTATTTGATGTATGTACTTGTATGTGTCGTGGATTCAAGCAACCAGAACAAATGAAAATCCATACTGCCTACACATAAACTCTATGCATGCATGATAAGTAAAGTGATAAATTAAATTCTAAAGTAAACCCAAAATGAGTACAGTATGTGTATATGAGTCGGCTAGTGCACTGTAAGATAGAATGTAAAAGCAAACAGGACTCTTTTGTCTGCGAATAGTATGTACACCAACAAGTGGTCCTTCAAATATTTGCTAATATGTCAAGTGTGTTCATGTATGTGAGTATGTTGTGCAAAAATAGTAAAGTATTTGAGGACCACCAAATTCCCCTTTTGTGCTCCTGCGTGGACAGTGAATTAAAATAGCAAACCACTGTTTTCTCTTGTTTGTGTACTATTTGCTAGTTTCTGTCATAGGGCTATATGTATACATGTTGCTAAAGTGATAAAAAGAGGACCATTCCCTTTCCTTCTTGACAGCCTGCGTAGAGAAGAAAGCCAAGTATGGCAACAATGATTTATTTTCTTTCTACTTGTTATGTATAAGATACCATTTATGTGTTAATTTAATAGCAAGTGGGAAAGAAGGGACACCACAAAGTTTTGCATGAAATGAGGCGTGTAGTGTGGCGTAAAACAGAAAACAAGAACCAAATGCTTGACAATTTATTTTTCCAATTTCAAAAACAAGCATAAGTTATATTATTAGACATAAAGAGTGGCCGAGTTCACTACTTTAAGTCCATTTTTAACTAATCAACTGACTTTCGCCCAAAGATCAAAAAATACCTTGTGAAACTCGACACGACCTAGTTTTTGAAACAACTTTCGGTTTGCCATAAGGTCAAGTAACGAGCCCACAATAAATTTCCAAAGTTGGTCGATTTCCACTTGTATAAAATTTAACTTTACTTGTCGTGTTTTATGTGTGAGTGCTCTACTTTACATAATTAATTGCTAGGTTTAGAAACTTCATAAAAATATGATATTTATCAAATATCGACGACCTCGCGGCCTAGTTTTCATAATGAGAGTCCGTTTATTTTTTGGACTATTATTTAATAAGTTATCGAGACCCAACTTGACCCCGTGACTAAAAATTGTTGAACGAGAAAAATGTATGAAAACATTTTTATTAAACAAGAGCAAGTATAAATCATCAACCAAGAGCTTCGTACGTTATTATTATTTGTATTTAGCCTAAGTACGGATATTTTGCTTAGGTTACGAGTAGATTGTTTGCGCATTGGTTTGCGTGCCTTGATTTACCGAGCTATCTTTCTTGATCATATTTACTACTTCATCAAGGTGAGTTTCATAGCCCCCACTTTTAAATTGTTTAACTATTTTGGGGTGAGAACATTGCTTGTTTTAACGGATGAACATAAGTGCCTTAAAAACTCATATGTTTGCCTAAATGATGTCTAAGTCCCGCCATCCCATGTTGCCTTTTAGCCCACTATCATGAACCGTTAATTACTTTGTGTAAGCGCAAATGTTATGGATAGATCTATCGGGATTAACCTCCCTATCTAATTTGGTTGTGTGACCAAAGTTAGGTACACTTACATTTGAGGTGTTACAAATGCTTAGGGATGGGCATTTGCTCGAGCTCTTGTTATATCTTGTCGGTTTAGGTTTACGCTTCGGTGTCATGGGCTTAGGCGTAGGTTATGAAAACGCATACTTTTGATTATAATCTTGTATTTGTTATAAGATTGTATGCCGGTTGCCTTGAAAATCTTATGGTTCATCACACTATTTAAACTTAAACCTATGAACTCACCGACCTTTGTGTTGACATTTTAGCAATGTTTTTTCCCAGGTATCAAGACGGAGGAGTGACGTGGTTATGCTTTGGAGATTTTAATAAAATGGTCGTGACTAGTATTTTGATGTTTTTTAAACGATGTTGAATTCCTTGAAACAATGATGTATTTGATCTTGTGTAATTCGCTTCCGAACAAGTTTATGTTTTTAATTAAATGAAAACGACTTTTAAATAGTCGTTATTTGTACCTACATCTTGTGATAGTCATGACCGTCGCACCCCATTGCGTTACCTTACTTTGATAAATTGGGGGTGTGACAGATTGGTATCAGAGCTGTAGTTATAGAGAACTAGGTTATTTTTACAAAATGATTTTTTTATAAACTTGAGTCAAGAATTTAATTTTGGAAAAATAATTCTAGACTATAACTAACTCAAAAATCTCCAAGAACCACTTCACTCAACGTCTTCGATACAAGTAAGTTGCAAGTTAGTTTAATCTATTTGCCATGCTATTTGATACGAATTATTTGTGATTTATTTAATTTTGCACGTCGATATACTAAAATTTGATATCCTTTAGGGATATGCGCTAGAACGACAATTAATACAATGTATGTACGTAACATCCAAAATTGGAGTGCTAATAACTTATTGCAATGGAAAACTTAATATTGAAACACGACATGATTATTTGAAAATTTTATACGAGAGAGTTTTGGGATATATTTATTTTTACAAGTATTTACGAATTTAAAAGCTATTATTTTCGATCTAATACTAATACATGCCTTGTTTTGGCAGTGCTATGGCGACAACTAGTGATGAGACGATTTACATGGTAGAATCGCCCAACGGACTAAGGCCAATGAGGATTGGAGAATCGCCGGAAAATTCACCCGCAAGAGAGCCACTCCCACTCCCACTCCCAAAGCCGATCATTTGCTACCAAAGGCGTGGAAAGGCTAAGAAGACTGCTTCCCCTTCCTCATCATCTCGTGCAACCAAGGGGCCTCCTATGCGTCGCACAGCTTGAATGTCAGTGAGGCAAACATATGCGGGGAAAAAGCTTGCTTCTAGAGACAAGGATTCGGCACCGGTTTGCTCCACCTATCTCTCCTTAGGACCTACTTCGCCAGTGGATGATGACTTGGCCTTGCCCAAGATGATTGCTATCCCTCCATTCCATGGAGAGGATATCCCCGAGAGCTCTACGGCTCCTAGGTACCGTAGGACCTCTCTACACTCCTTTGCTCGACTTTACTCCCTACGAGAGGATATGACCTATATCTTTCGTAACTTGGGAAGGGTCCTTCCTTTCTTGATGAGTCGGCTTGAGGAGTGCAATAGGGACATCATCACTGCTTTAGGGATTTTTGACCCACCTGAGCCGGACCGTATGGCCATCATTTCTCGAAGGTTGGATGAACAACACTTTAGGATGGGGGATTTGCATAGCCACGTCATTAGGGAGTTGACTAGGTTGTCCAAGAGGGTGGATCGTCTCGAGGGCTTCTCCGACTAGATGTTTACTAGTCTTGTTGTGTTGTATTTCAATTTCCTTTCTTTTATGTAATCTTTTGTAAACAATTCCCAAAACACTATGCTCTCTCTTTTGTAAAACTTAATTCACGACGATGAATAGAATGTTTGGGTTATGTTTATATCACTTGTGAAACTTATGATATTTGTTGTGATATCATGAACTATATATGCCATGCGAAAGGTGATCTTATGAATTGTTATTTCTAACGCTCAATGTAATCTTTATTAATTTAGATCAATGGCACCCGTTAGACGTAGAGCAAGAGCAAATGCAAACGCAAACCCCGCCGCTCCAATTGCTATCGACCCGGCCGTTCTTAACCAAATGATAGCGGACGGTGTGGTCGCCGCTCTCGCCGCCGCCGAAAGTACTCACGAAGGGAACAATACCACTAACACCACGGCAACAACTACCCGTACATGCACGTACAAGGAGTTTAAGTCTTGCTTCACCGGTTCTTTCAATGGAACCGAAAGGGCCGTAGGTCTTGCTAGGTGGATCGAACGATTGGAAGCTCAATTTAGTGTGAGCAATGTAGCGAAAGGCGACAAAGTGAAGTACGGATCTAGTACTTTGATTGATGGCGCGCTAACATGGTGGAATATCCATGTTCGTGCCGTTAGCTTGGAAGCCGCTAATGCAACACCTTGGGCTCATTTCAAGAACATGCTCTACAAAAAGTATTGTCCAAGGAATGAGCTGCAAAGGTTGGAAACGGAATTGTGGAACCTTCGTGTGAATGGTACGAACTTGATGACATATACTCAAAGGTTCCAAAAGCTTAGGTTGATGTGTCCTGAGATGCTTCCCACGGAGACTCGTGCCGTGGAAAGATATATGGTGGGATTGCCTTCGTCAATCCGTGGTGATGTCATCTCTTCAAAGCCAACCGACCTCAATGAAGCTATTGAAATGGCCAATGGCTTAATGGAAGCTATTATCTTGGACTCGAGTGATCACAAGAGAAAGTGAGAGGGAAACCATGGCCCTAATCATGGCAACTACCCCAACAAGCGCCAAGATAATGTGGCCAAGGCTTTCAATCTCAATGGTGGCTCAAATTACCAAGGAAAGCAACCTTACTGTGCAAAGTGTGGTAAACACCATCCAGGAGCTTGTGGTAAAACTTGCCACAATTTTCGTAAACCGGCCATTTTGCCAAAGATTGTCGTAGTGCCCCAAGACCTTTGAACCAAAGAGCCCCAACAGCTCCGAATGAGCGTTATGCGGATGTTACTTGTTATGGTTGTGGGGAAAAGGGCCACTTTAAAAATAAGTGTCCTAAAGCTATCACCGTGGGTCGCAGAAATCAAATCCGTGGCAACAACAACAACAACAACCAAGCTCGTAAGAATCCGAAACAAAACCAAGGAGCTTCGAGTAGTGGAACAAGGGGAAATGGGAATCAAGCGGGAGCAATTGGTCGCGTATATGCTTTGGGAGCCGAGGCGGCTATCCAAGACAACAACGTCGTCACCGGTACGTTCCTCCTCAATAATCTTTATGCTTCCGTATTACTTGATTCCGGTGCGGATAGAAGCTTTGTATCTACTACCTTTAGCGAACTACTTAATGTGAATCCCGTAGCCTTAGAAGTAAGATATGATGTGGAGTTAGCCGATGGCAAGTCCATCTCCACTAATACCGTCCTTAAGGATTGCATTTTGAATTTGCAAAATATCCCGTTCCTTATCGATCTTTTGCCAATTGAGCTTGCAAGCTTCGACGTAGTTGTTGGTATGGATTGGTTGTCTAAATACCATGCGGAGTTGCTTTGTCACGAAAAACAAGTTCGCGTTCCATATGGAAGGCAAATATTAACTATCTTTGGAGAAAGAAATGGCGCGAAAAGCCAAACCTAATTAGATGTCATCTCATGTACTAAAACCAAAAAGTACATCGAGGAAGGTCGTCCGATTTTTCTCATTCAAGTTACCAACAAGAAAGAAGCCGAGCCGAAAGAGAAGAAGATTGGGGAGCTCCGGTTCTATTTGTAAAGAAGAAAGACGAAACTTTTCGAATGTGCATCGATTATCGTGAATTGAACAGGCTTACCATCAAAAATCGTTATCCTCTCCCAAGGATCGACGATTTGTTTGATCAACTTCAAGGTTCGAGCATTTATTCAAAAATTGACTTAAGATCGGGTTATCATCAACTTAGAGTTCGAGAAGAAGATATTTCCAAGACGGCGTTCCGAACCCGATATGGTCATTTTGAATTCCAAGTCATGCCTTTCGGTTTGACTAATGCACCCGCGGTTTTCATGGACCTCATGAACCGTGTGTGTAAACCTTACTTGGACAAGTTTGTTATCGTGTTCATTGACGACATCCTTATTTACTCTCGTAGTAAGGAAGAACACGAGGAACACTTGAAAAAGATTTTGGAATTGTTGAGGCAAGAGCATTTGTATGCTAAGTTCTCAAAGTGTGAATTTTGGATTCACACGGTTCAATTTCTTGGTCACGTGATTGATAGTAGTGGAATTCACGTTGATCCCACCAAAACTGAAGCGGTCAAGGATTGGGCGACTCCTACTACTCCCACGGAGATTCGACAATTCCTTGGACTCGCCGGTTATTATAGAAGATTTATCGAAGGATTTTTGAAGATCGCAAAATCTATGACAACTTTGACTCAAAAGAACAAAAAGTTTGAATGGGGAGACGATCAAGAATTGTCTTTCTAAACCCTCAAACAAAATCTTTGTGATGCACCTATCTCGCACTACCCGAGGGTAGTGAAGACTTTGAAGTCTATTGTGACGCGTAAATTAAAGGCCTAGGCGCGGTTCTTATGAAAAGAAAGAAAGTTATCGCTTATGCCTCTCGAGAATTGAAGCCAAACGAAGAAAACTATACCACTCACGATTTGGAATTAGGCGCGGTCATTTTTGCTCTCAAGATTTGGAGACATTACCTTTACGGTACCAAATGTGTTGTGTTTACCGACCACAAAAGTTTACAACACATCTTAAATCAAAAAGAGCTTAACATGAGACAAAGACGATGGTTAGAATTGCTTGGTGATTACGATTGTGAAATTCGTTATACACCGGGAAAAGGCAATGTTGTAGCCGACGCTCTAAGTAGGAAACCTCGTGATAAACCTCTTAGAGTTCGAGCTTTAGTGATGACTATTGGCTTGAACATACCCAAAAAGATCTTAGAAGCTCAACGTGAAGCTATTAAGGCGGAGAACATTCATAAGGAAGATGCCGGAGGTATGATCACGAAGAAACTCGTTGCACGTGCCGATGGAACATTATGTCTTGAAGGTAGAAGTTGGCTACCACGATATGGAAACATGAGAAACATAATTATGCATGAGTCGCATAAATCTAAGTATTCGGTTCACCCCGGATCGGATAAAATGTACCATGACATGAAGATGTTTTATTGGTGGCCGAACATGAAGGCCGATATAGCTACTTATGTCAGAAAATGCTTAACTTGCGCGAAAGTTAAGGTTGAGCATCAAAAGCCATCCGGATTACTAGTCCAACCTAGAATCCCGGAGTGGAAATGAGAAAGAATCACTATGGACTTTATCACTAAATTACCAAAGACATCCGCGGGATATGACACAATTTGGGTCATTGTGGATCGTCTTACAAAGTCCGCACATTTTCTTCCTATGAAAGAAAAAGACCAAATGGATCATTTAGCACGATTATATGTGAAAGAAATCGTTGCTAAGCATGGAGTGCCGATATCCATAATTTCGGATCGAGACGGTCGATATTGCTCAAGATTTTGGCAATCACTTCAAGAAGCTCTAGGAACACAACTAGATATTAGCACGGCTTACCATCCTCAAACGGATGGCCAAAGCGAAAGAACCATCCAAACTTTAGAAGACATGCTCCGAGCATGTGTGATAGATTTTGGAAACGGATGGGATCGTCATTTACCGCTCGTGGAATTTTCATATAACAATAGTTACCATACGAGCATTAAAGCGGCACCGTTTGAAGCACTTTATGGTCGAAAGTGTCGTTCACCCGTTTGTTGGGCGGAAGTTGGTGATGCACTACTTACCAGCCCGGAAATAATTCATGAAACGACGGAGAAAATCGTTCAAATCAAGAGCCGTATGCAAGCGGCCCGTGATCGTCAAAAGTGTTACGCCGACAAAAGACGTAAGCCATTGGAGTTTCAAGTTGGAGACCTCGTCATGCTAAAAGTCGCACCGTGGAAAGGTGTCATTCGTTTTGGAAAACGAGGAAAGTTAAACCCATGATATATTGGACCGTTCAAGATCACTCAACGAATTGGTGAAGTCGCTTACCGCTTGGATTTACCTCAAGAACTTAGTCGCGTGCATAATGTGTTCCACATTTTTAATTTGAAGAAATGTCTATCCGATGAGACGCTTGTTATACCGTTAGAAGAAATTCAACTTGATGACAAGCTCGTGTTTGTTGAAGAACCCGTTGAGATTGTAGACCGTGAAATTAAACGACTTAGACAAAGTCGCATACCGATTGTGAAAGTGCGATGGAATGCATAACGAGGACCCGAGTTTACTTGGGAACGTGAAGATTAATTTAAGCTTAAGTACCCTCATCTATTTAATTAGATATGTTTCATCAAAATATGAGCTTCGGGTCGAAGCTCAAACTTAAGGGTTGTCGGATGTCACAACCGTGAATTTATGACCTTTTTTATTTATGTGAAACGCGTTAGTTCGGGTTAGACTTGTGTGTCTATTGACGTCCCAATTGGTTTCGCGTAATTTTGTATGGATTTAAAACTCTTATGAATGACAATCATAAATTAGTACGTAAATGACTTTTGTTCATTACGATTACTTGTTAGGGATTTTGTTTTAAGAAACGACATTGAGTTTCGTCAACGTAATTTAACTTGAGTTTTGTTAACACCAATTTAGTAGTTCACCGAATAAATTTATGATTTCACATAAATTCCTCATTCACCACACAAAATAAATGTTTTCACTCAAAATATTTAAACTACACATTTAAGAAAAATTCACATTTATTTAACTACTACTACTACCCAAATCTACACTACATATAAACTTCTACAATAATTTCACAAAACTACACAACATATAAACCTTGGCAATTTAAAAAGAAAATCAATCATTTTCCCACCCCACGTCAAGTCGGTCCCCCTCCCCTTCTTAACCCACGTTTTGTTTTCCCTTTCACAATTTTCAAACCCAAGCACATGAGTACTCTACCACCCCAATTAATGTTATATACTATTTCCCTCTCTCTTCCCCTCCCAACCCACCAAATATATAAAACCTTCCATGGACTCTCTTGATTTCAAATGGTACAAACTTACTCCCTTAATGATAGTCAAGGAAAGGTACCAATTTCTTGCTTCCTTTGCTTCCACCACCGAATCCCCAAGCACAATGATCTTCCCAAGACTAATTACAACTTCCCATGCTAGTTCCCTTTTGTAAACCTTGGTTACAAGCCAACCAAATCTCTAACTAAGTCCTAACTAGGTTCTTAACCCTAACACACCCCACTCTTTGCCTATAAATACAAGCCCTTTCTCCTCATAAACTCACACACAAACTTAACAAATCTTTCTCTCAAAGAAAACTATAAGGCCACTGCTAATGAAACATTGAGCAAGAATCTTGGGTTGTTTTAGTAACAAGACTAGGGGTAATAAAGTCTTGGTTGATCTTATACTTTGATTCGGGTTAAGGGTTCGTGTTCACCATCTTCACCAAATAGCTTAGGACCTTTTGTAAGTCCATCCTAACCCTCTAAAAACTTATACTTTGGTTGATGATAATACTTGCAAAACACTTAAAAACTAAAAGATCATACACAAGATAGTCACGGGTCTGGGTTGCTGGGTAAATGAACTAAGGCACGTGTCCTTTTATATAATCATAATATCAAACGGGTTGAAAGTTATATGAAGACTTGAACCTGAAAATAAACAACTAAAACGAGTACCAAATTTACACAGGGGTGCCTGACGTGTGAACTTTTGCTAAGATATATAAAGATGTATGGGGCGTGTGCATGCAAATCATCATAGATACATAGCATATGATTTCATGGGTAAGTTAATTGGTATGTATATGCATGAAGACCTCAAGTAGATTTCCCTGCCATATGTATGCATGAAATTAATGTAGAGGACCTCAAGCAACAGAACTTGAGAACAAACAAATGAAAACCGTAAATGTGTGGTGTTTGTACTATGTATTTGTGTTGTCAGCAAAGAATAAACCAACCTCACAAAACGAAGTCATTGCTTAAGTATGAACTAGGCAGGACTGTTAACAGTAAATGTGTGAGCTCTCGCATGTGTGACTTCATATATAGAAAGCCTATGTATTGATCATATATGTAATTGTGTATGTCTTATGCGTGTGATATATGAACAAGCACTGTGTTATTATGAGGACTTTAACCGCTAGACGTATGCGTGTTTAGGTAAGTAGGCATGAAAGATTTGTATTATGTGTATGTTGTACAAGCTTTAGAAACCAAAAGTAAACCTATGATTTTATGTGGACTCTTACCAATGTATACTGTAAACTTTGACATGAAATATAGATGGCATGTGTGTGTGTTCCGTGTGGTATGCCCAAACAAACAGGAACTGAACCAACGAATCAAATATGTGTTTCCATATATGTATGATTAGCAGCAGGTATATTGTATGAAACCTCATGTTTATGCTTCGTGTGATGTGTTATTATGACGCATGAGCCCTGCCTAGTTGTAGTATGTGAGTGCGTGCTGTTATGGCGTGCGTGTGTATTTGATGTATGTACTTGTATGTGTCATGGATTCAAGCAACCAGAACAAATGAAAATCTATACTGCCTACACATAAACTCTATGCATGCATGATAAGTAAAGTGATAAATTGAATTCCAAAGTAAACCCAAAATGAGTACAGTATGTGTATATGAGTCGGCTAGTGCACTGTAAGATAGAATGTAAAAACAAACAGGACTCTTTTGTCTGCGAACAGTATGTACACCAACTAGTGGTCCTTCAAATATTTGCTAATATGTCAAGTGTGTTGATGTATGTGAGTATGATGTGCAAAAATAGTAAAGTATTTGAGGACCACCAAATTCCCCTTTTGTGCTCCTGCGTGGACAATGAATTAAAATAGCAAACCACTGTTTTCTCTTGTTTGTGTACTACTTGCTAGTTTCTGTCATAGGGCTATATGTATACATGTTGCTAAAGTGATAAAAAGAGGACCATTCCCTTTCCTTCTTGACAGCCTGCGTAGAGAAGAAAGCCAAGTATGGCAACAATGATTTATTTTCTTTCTACTTGTTATGTATAAGATACCATTTATGTGTTAATTTAATAGCAAGTGGGAAAGAAGGGACACCACAAAGTTTTGCATGAAATGAGGCGTGTAGTGTGGCGTAAAATATAAAACAAGAACCAAATGCTTGACAATTTATTTTTCCAATTTCAAAAACAAGCATAAGTTATATTATTAGACATAAAGAGTGGCCGAGTTCACTACTTTAAGTCCATTTTTAACTAATCAAATGACTTTCGCCCAAAGATCAAAAAATACCTTGTGAAACTCGACACGGCCTAGGAAACAACTTTCGGTTTGCCATAAGGTCAAGTAACGAGCCCACAATAAATTTCCAAAGTTGGTCGATTTCCACTTGTATAAAATTTAACTTTACTTGTCGTGTTTTATGTGTGAGTGCTCTACTTTACATAATTAATTGCTAGGCTTAGAGACTTCATAAAAATATGATATTTATTAAATATCGACGACCTCGCGGCCTAGTTTTCATAATGAGAGTCCGTTTATTTTTCGGACTATTATTTAATAATTTATCGAGACCCAAACTTGACCCCGTGACTAAAAATTGTTGAACGAGAAAAATGTATGAAAACATTTTTATTAAACAAGAGCAATTATAAATCATCAACCAAGAGCTTCGTACTTTATTATTATTTGTATTTAGCCTAAGTACGGATATTTTGCTTAGGTTACGAGTAGATTGTTTGCGCATTGGTTTGCGTGCCTTGATTTACCGAGCTATCTTTCTTGATCATATTTACTACTTCATCAAGGTGAGTTTCATAGCCCCCACTTTTAAATTGTTTAACTATTTTGGGGTGAGAACATTGCTTGTTTTAACGGATGAACATAAGTGCCTTAAAAACTCATACGTTTGCCTACATGATGTCTAAGTCCCGCCATCCCATTTTGCCTTTTAGCCCACTATCATGAACCGTTAATTACTTTGTGTAAGCGCGAATGTTATGGATAGATCTATCGGGATTAACCTTCCTATCTAATTTGGTTGTGTGACCAAAGTTAGGTACACTTACATTTGAGGTGTTACAAATGCTTAGGGATGGGCATTTGCTCGGGCTCTTGTTATATCTTGTCGGTTTAGGTTAACGCTTCGGTGTCATGAGCTTAGGCGTAGGTTATGAAAACGTATACTTTTGATTATAATCTTGTATTTGTTATAAGATTGTATGTCGGTTGCCTTGAAAATCTTATGGTTCATCACACTATTTAAACTTAAACCTATGAACTCATCGACCTTTGTGTTGACATTTTAGCAATGTTTTTTCCCAGGTATCAAGACGGAGGAGTGACGTGGTTATGCTTTGGAGATTTTAATAAAATGGTCGTGACTAGTATTTTGATGTTTTTTAAACGATGTTGAAGTCCTTGAAACAATGCTTTATTTGATCTTGTGTAATTCGCTTCCGAATAAGTTTATGTTTTTAATTAAATGAAAACGACTTTTAAATAGTCGTTCTTTGTACTTACATCTTGTGATAGTCATGACCGTCGCACCCCATTGCGTTACCTTACTCTGATAAATTGGGGGTGTGACAAGACTCTTGTTGTTTCTCAGCTGAGGTCTCTGTGTCCACAAAAGTCTCTGGAACAGAGGAGGTGGAGAGGTTCACAGTCTTCTTAACCTTGGCCTTAGCAACAGTTTGGGTTTGGGAAGAAGATGGGTTTTTCTTCGTCATTGGTTGTTGGCTAGTTGTTGCCTTGGACGACGTAGTGTGTTGCCCAGAGGTCAAAGACGCTGACTTGCCAGACACACCAGCTGTATTCACCTTCTCAGAGGAAGGGAGCAAGGACTTCACAACAGAAGGTTGTTTATTAGCAATGTTCAACATATGAGCAGTAGCTGGCACATCCTCAGGTCCAATCCCTTTGTAGATAGCTCCGGTAATGTGATACGGCTTCAAAGTTGTGAGTTCAGAGTTGTGGTAGTTGTCACCCAACACGCTTTCGAAGAGAAAAGAAAGAAAGCGAACATAGCAAATATTTTTCTGCCTGGCTTGATTGGTTCCCTTAAGTTTTTCCACAAGGTTAGAGAAAAGAATGATTCCGACATCTACGTCTGAGCCCCATATCAGCCCAAAAGCAATGGTTTGATGATTGAACGCCATTTGGTCTTGAGATCCCTGCATACCACCCAGGGATTTGACTATGTGTGTGAAGAGGACACGCCACATAGGGGAGAAATATCTGATCTTCAGAGGAGCCTTGGCAACGAATTCAGCAGGAGTAAGGGTTGGGTTAACATCAGATATAGGTTTAAGTGTGGCAAGGGCATCCTTTACAACCTTTTTGTCAACAGCTTTCAAGCATTCATCGCCATGCCTTAGCCCAGCCACATTGGAAAAGTCTTTGAGAGAGAAGGCAAAAGGGTGTTCATTGCAAGAGAGGTTAAAGGTAATGGTGTCATCAATGACTTCGGCAGAATACCAGAATTCCCTAAGGTATTCTTGGTAGAAAACGGATGGGGATTTTGTGAATGCTTCACTAACATCACAATTCTTCATGAAGTTAACCAGATCTATGTAGGTGTTGTTTGGAGCCTTGAGCCATCTAATCGAGTTGTTAGAAGCAATGATGCTCTCATTCAGTTCGAAGTTAACGTTGGAAGCCTTTGGTACTGGGAACGTCATGGATTCGAGGTTGAAGAAGATGAAGATGGTAAGAGGGTTTAGAAAAAGATTTTAGAGAGAGAGACGAATTTGTGAGAAATGAGAAAAGTGTTAGGTGAGAAAGATTTGAGACAATATTTATATTCAAAATTTGAAACAGTTATTCAACCGCATTAAATGCTTAGTGGGAAAAGGACTTCACAAAAGTGGGTTCATTGACCTTTCAAAACCATTTGTCTCCTCGCTATTCAGAAAAGAATTAATTAAATATAGGGAATGTTTTTTTAGCATTTACTTGGAAAGTAACTACCTAGTTTCATGTGAAAAACATTTAATATTTAATCAGACTTTATGAACACATTAAATATCAAGCCACAGGCTTAGAGATATTAAGCATACCCAGCTCAGCAACTAGCATGTTGAACGAAGGTTCAGCCAAAGTCTTGGTAAAGATGTCAGCTAGTTGCAGCTCAGTGGGGACGAAATGCAGCTCAATATCTCCCTTCATTATATGATCCCTGATAAAATGATACCTGATATCAATGTGTTTGGTTCGAGAGTGAAGAACAGGGTTGTTGGAGATGGCAATGGCGCTGGTGTTGTCACAAAAGATTGGCACTTTGTCATATAGAATCTCATAGTCAACTAATTGACTCTTCATCCAAAGCACCTGTGCACAACAGCTGGCAGCAACAACATATTCAGCTTCAACTGATGACATGGCCATAGAGTTTTGCTTCTTTGCACTCCATCCAACCAACTTTCCTCCTAGGATTTGACAGCTACCTGATGTACTTTTCATGTCAATGTAGCATCCAACATAGTCTGAATCTGAATAGGCCTTGAGATCAAAGCCTGATTCCTTGGGATACCACAGACCTAGTGAGGTTGTCCCTTTGAGATACCTGAAAATTTTCTTAACAACCACTAGATGGGATTCTTTTGGGTTAGCTTGGTACCTTGCACAGAGACATGTGGAGAACTGGATATCAGGACGACTGGCTGTTAAATACATGAGCGACCCAATCATGCCTATGTATAAAGTCTCATTAACAGAGACCCCTGACTCATCAGGACCCAAGTTATTGGGTGGAAGCATGGGGCATTTTACTGATGCACAATCAGCCAAGTCATATTTTTTAAGTAAATCCTTAACATACTTTTCTTGACAAATCGAAATTCCCTTAGGACATTGTTTAATTTAAAAACCCAAAAAGTAAGTTAATTCACCCATCATACTCATCTCATATTTCTTGGTCATCAGTTTAGCAAAACATTTACTAAGATTAACATTAGTTGATCCAAAGATGATATCTTCCACATAAATCTGCACAATGATGAAATCACTTTTATCCTTGAAGGTAAAGAGTGTTTTATCAATGGAACCCCTGACAAGTTTATTATCTGTTAAAAAATTAGACAGAGTTTCATACCATGCCCTTGGAGCTTGCTTCAGCCCATACATAGCTTTGTGTAGTCTGTACACCTGATTGGGAAACTCACTGTTCTCGAATCCTTCAGCTGGTTCACCATCATCCACATCCTCATTGGTGTTAACCAGAGTCAGGGACTTTGATGAATCAACTCCATCCTTTGTTTGTTTCTCCCCCTTAAGTTCATCATCATCATCATCAGGTACAGTTATTGGAGTGATGACTTGGAGAGGGATGGGTGAGGGGATAGTGTTGTCAACTGATCCTGAGCTTTGAGCCAAATCTCCATTGAGGAAGGCACTCTTAACATCCATCTGATACACAGTGAAGTTCATATATGCAGCATAAGCAAAGAAGATTCTGATAGCTTCAAGTCTTGCCACAGGTGCAAAAGTTTCATCGTAATCAATCCCTTCAGTCTGTGTATACCCCTGTGCAACCAGCCTAGCCTTGTTTCTGATGATGTTTCCAATTTCATCCATCTTGTTTCTATAAATCCATCTAGTGCATGTGACATTCTTACCAGGTGGAGCTGGCACTAGAGTCCATACCTTGTTCATTTTGAACTGATTGATCTCTTCTTGCATAACAGCTACCCAACCATCTTCCATTAGAGCATCAGCTACCCTCTTAGGTTCAATTTGTGAGAGAAATTCAGCGAAAAGACATTCATTGGCTGAGGCTGATTCAGAGTCATGAATTCGCTGTCTAGTAGTAACCCCTGCATTAGGTTCCCCAATAATGGTGACAAGAAGAATGTGCTGATCTCTTGACCATTTAGTTTGGGGAGCTGGGGAATCATAGACAGGGACAACTGTGGAGGAAGCTAGCACTATTTGAGATTCATCCTGCTGAGTAGGAGGACTCTCTTCAAAGATGACCTCATTATCTGTGTCAACTTCAGCTATATCAAGGGGCACAGATTCATTGTCAACATGAGAGTCTTTAGGAATTTAAAGAATAGGTGAGTCATCTTCAGCTGATGTGGAACAAGGACTATAGGAAGGTTGTGGTTCTTCTTTATTAAGTCCATGAGAAGAGGGAATTTCAATGTTGTGAGTTGACAACGGGTCAAATGCAGGAACATAAGGAGTGATGGTGTTGGTGAGATGATGAGAGGGAGGTCTTGGTTATGAGAATTCATCACTTGGGAAAGACCTGTTTTCATTAAAATCAATTTCATCACCCTTTGTTCCTGACCTCTGTATGACGTCATCATCTTCATTGAATCTGACATGAAAGGTTTCTTCTGTTTCTTGTCTTCTAGTGTTGAATACTCTGAAGGCCTTGGCAGTTGGAGAGTATCCTAAGAAGAAACCATCATCAGCCTTTTCATCAAATTTTCCAAGTTTATCCCTGTAGTTATAAATGAACACAAGACATCCAAAAACATGGAAATAGCTGACATCTAGAGCTCTATTTCTGAAAACTTCATAGGAAGTTTTGCCATGTCTCTTGACAATGATTGATCTGTTCTGAGTGTAGCATGCAGTGTGAACAACTTCTCCCCAAAATTGCTTTGGTAAAGCTGCACCATTTAACATAGTCCTGGTTGCTTCAATCAGAGTTCTGTTTCTTCTTTCATCCACACCATTTTGTTCAGGGGTGTCAGCTGAAGAGAAGTTTTATGATATTCCTTTTTCATCACAAAAGAATTCAAGTTGTTGATTCTTGAATTCAGTACCATTATAACTTCTTAGAGCTTTTACTCTAACATCATTCATGTTTTCAACTTGTCTGATGAAGGACATGATAGTATCAGCTGCATCACTTTTCCTTATGAGGAAAAAAACCCATGTATACCTGGAAAATTCATCAACAATGACCAAGGTATATTTGTTGTGATTGGTGGTCTGAGGTTTGACAGGCCCAAACAAATCCATGTGAAGGAGATGTAAGCACTTGTCAATAGAGAATTATTACCTGGTCTTAAAAGAAGACCTGTGATGCTTTCCCTTGACATAAGCTGAACAAGTCTTGTCTTTAGAAAAAGTCACTGAAGGTAGACCAGCAACCAGGTTTTGTGTGGCTATCTTGTTGATGTTTTTGAAGTTGAGATGAGACAGTCTTTTGTGCCACAGCCAATTGACACTTTCAGAGGCTTTGGTAAGAAAACAGTTGGAGCTGTCTTCAAAGCAAGTTGCCATATTGATGACATACACATCTCTTCTTCTAGGTGCAATAAGCACCACATCATTGTTCTTGTTGAATATGGTTCCCTGAGTTTTGGTAAACAAAACCTTGTAGTCATCATCACACAATTGACTGATGCTGATAAGATTGTGCTTAAGACCATTCACATATGCAACCCTTGTAAACGTTATCCCATTGCAGTTCACTGAGTCGTATCCCTCTGTGTTGCCTGAAGAATTATCCCCAAACACCACTTTAGGACCTGGCTCCTTTGAGTATATGTGCAGGTATTGTCAAATCCCTGTCATGTGTCTAGAACAGCCACTGTCTAGATACCATACCGATTCCTTAAGATGTTTCTGCACAGATACATAAAAACAAGTTAGTTCTTATGGTGAACCCACTTTCCAGTGGGTTCCCTGAATTGCTGATTAGCAACTCTTGAGTTCCTGTAGAACTTTTGACGATGTGAAGGACAGTTAGCTGTCTCATGTGTGAACCTTCCACATATATCACATCCTGGAAAGTCACTGCACTCATCTGAGTGATGGTCTGTAAATCCACAAAATTTACAAGGAGGGTAAGGTCTGTTGTTACCTAATGGTCTCCTAGAAGCCTGTTGTCTTTCCCTAGAAGGTGTCTGAGATCTCTTAACAGCCATTTGTCTATCATGATCTACGGTTATGTGATGAGAGTTTGTACATACATTACAGTAAGGTTTGACTATCCTTTCACCTTTGGGTTCTCTTAGTATAGACTTAGGTTCATAAGAAGTAGAGCATTCAGCGGAAGGCTTAATATGTAGTTTCAAGAGTTCTACTTCTTTCATTAATAACAACAGGCGTTCTTCAGTTGAGGAATCAACTTTGTTCACATAATTTGTTGAGACAGGCTTAAAGGCAACTTGCTTAACATATTGTTTAGCTGGTACAGTAAACACCTTAGCTGGTGGTTTCTCAACATCTGTTTTGGGTTCAGCCTTAGCTCCTCTAGAAGAGCTGCTAGGTTCAACTCATGAGAGTTTAGGTAAAGGTGGTAAATCAACCACATCATCAGAGATAAGTACATCTATCAAGAAGGGGTCTGACACATGTATAATCCCTGTTGATTTGAAAACAATATCTTTGGGTTTAACAAGAGTTTTCAATTTGTTTTTCTTAGCAGAGATATCCTTTTTTATGTCAGCAGGAAGTTCATCATTAAGCAATTCATCGATAGTGAACCTACTACACAACCATTTTTCTATAACCTTATTTAATTCAGATACTTGATCATTTAAGGCACTGTTCTTTAATGTTAACTTATTAACTTCATTTTGAAGAAATATCTTTTCAGAATTAACCTGTTTAAGAGTTTCACATTCAGCCCTAGCAGTTAACAATTCATGTTTAACAGAGTGAAACTTATCAAGCAGGTTCTTTCTTTGTTCCTCAACAAAGTGTAAATCAACAATGGTGTAATCTAGGACATGTTTACGTTCATCACTTTCAGACATAGAGAGAAGCCTGTGTACCTTTTTCATTGTGATGTTAACCCATTATCCTGATCTTGCATCTCCTTTCCCAACAGCTGGTTCATCCTCAGCTATTTCCATAAATGCCATGACTCTTGTAGTATCTTCTTCATCCGAAGTCAGCGGCTCATCATTCCAGTCATATGCTTCAACTACCAACCCTTTCTCTGTCTTATTTTCCCCTCCTTTCTTCTTAGACAGAGCTTCAAGCTTCAAATTCATCTGTTCCAACTCATCTTTAAGTGCCTTGTACTTGTTCTTGTAATCCTTCTTCTCATTGTTAGAGGAGTTGAATTGGTGGGAAGAGTTTCTATGTTGTGAATTGAACTTGTATGGTTTGGTGGAAGATGATGGATAAGAAGGTGAGGATTTATTTGTGGAAGGACAATCTTTTTGAAAGTGTCCAAGTTTTCCACAGGCAAAGCAAGTTTCTTTTGATTTATCGGTTTGTTTGCTAGCTGATCCTACTCTCCCTGATCTTTTGTAGAATCTCCTTTGATTAGCTAGCAAGGCTCTTTCATGAAATTCAGCATTAAGGTCTGTCATGAACTCTTGGCTGCTGCGTGTGTCTTCTTCAACATCAGAGTCGCTGTCATGAGAATGTGAGGTGGAAATCAAGGCTTTGGATGTTGCTCCCTGAACCACAAATCTTTCAGTCTCAACTTTGTATATGGTATCAATCAACCCTTCTTTATAATTGTACTTTCCATATAGCTGAGCCAATGTGTCATTCTTGATGGAGTTATTAGCTCTCTGAGTCTGATTCATACTCAGCCATTTTCTGGGAAGGCTTTTGACAAATGTGGCATTTACTTCAGCTTGAGCAATGGTGACGTCATTCATAGCAAGGTCGTTGAGAAGAATTTTCAGCCTTGTATATGTTTGTTGAACCTTTTCACCTTCAAGGGCCTTGAAAGCATTGAACTGAAGCCTGAGTGCCTGAATCTTGGTTTCTCTTGTTTTAGAGGGTCCTTCATTACCGAGGATAAGGTCTGTCCACATTTGTTTGGCTGTAGGGCATTGAATCACAGACTTCATGATGTGTTTTGGAAGACAGGATATGATGGTGCTCTTGAGATGTTTATCTTGGTTTTCCAATTTCCTATCAGCTGGAGTCCACTGCTTGATAGGTTTAGGAAGAAGATTCTCATCAGTAGAGGTAAGCGCCATGGGAACATAAGGTCCATTTTCTAGAATTTCTAGAAGAAATGGTTCAAGTCCGTCGAGATATACGAGGAATTGACTCTTCCAACTTGCAAAATCATCTTCATCAAAGACTGGTACGTTGGTGACATGAGATCCGCCTCTTGAGTCAAGAAGTTGAGGTAGATCATCTTCATTTTGAGGTGGAGGAGTAAGTCTTGGTGAGGATGGTGGTGGAGGAGTGTTGTTTCCAGAAGACGGTGGTGGTGGTGGAGGTGTATTGCTTGTTTCAGGCATGGTGGATCTTGATTATAAAACTTAGAACGATGTTTATGAAGGTTTTAATATCAAACACCGCTCTAATACCAATTGAAAGTCCCTAATCCAAGCGTGAAACAATAAACTAAGAGAATCAACACACGTAATTACTTTTCAAACGTAATACTTATTATTGTATAATAAAGAATTACAAGTGTTATAGATAACACCGTTTGATGACAAAGTGTTGTGCACACTTTGGACAAACAAAACCTAACTTATGAACACAGTCGCAATTGTTTGGTTCAATAGGTTCTAAAGAGTTAATGTGTGTAAAGTGTCAAAGTGAACAACATTAACTCTAGGCTACATATCCTATTTATAGTGGTACAAGGTTGACTCCAAGTACTGGTTGATGGTGACTACACTAAACAGACACTTGTCAGACATCTGTCACAAGATGCTCTTCTATTCTTAGTAGTCTGCCACAATGCTTTAGGGAAACAGAGCTGACACAGTTTCCATTTTCTTCATAGTCTCGTACATACTAAGGTATGTCCAAAGTGTACTGAGTGTTAACAGGATATTGCCACCCCTGTTAACCCTCAACCCCTCAGAGTCCCTGATACATTTTGACTGTTATCCATCACAACCAATGAGTATGTCTTCAAGTAATCTTCGACTTCCTTGACAATGTCTCTGACATGGACTCCTCTGAGGTTGCTCACAGAGACTTAGATCTCTGTGAGTCTTGCGATACTTGCCTGCCTCCTAGACACATGCAAGTTAATATCAAACAACTTGATTTACGTTTAAATCTATGATACGGGGAATCTAATAAACTTAGATTCCCAACAATAGTAATACTACGTTTTCGTTAGTAAATTTACGTTTATGTAAGTAAATTTACGTTTATGTAAGTAAATTTACGTTTTCATCAGCAAACTTACGTTTTTGTATAATTTTACGTTTTCGTCATTATTTTTACGCTTTTGTCAGTAATTTTACGTTTTCGTAAGAAATATTACGTTTTCGTCAGTTAATTAACGTTTTGGTTAGTATTTTATGTTTTTGTCAGTATATTTACGTTTTCCTCAGTAAATTTACGTTTTCGTCAGTAAACTTACGTTTTTCGTCAGTAAACTTACAATTTCATCAGTAATTTTACGCTTTCGTCACTATTTTAGCGTTTTCGTCAATAATTTTAAGTTTCCGTCAGTATAATTCCTGACAAAAACGTAAGTTTACTGACAAAAACGTAAGTTTACAGACGAAAACGTAAGTTTACTGACGAAAACGTAAGTTTATTGGCAAAAACGTAAGTATACTGACAAAAACGTAAGTTTACTGACGAAAACGCAAGTTTACAGACGAAAACGCAAGTTTACTAACGAAAACGTAAAATTACTGACAAAAACGTAAGTTTACTGCCGAAAACGCAAGTTTACTAACGAAAACGTAAAATTACTGACAAAAACGTAAGTTTACTGCCGAAAACGTAAGTTTACAGAAGAAAACGTAAGTTTACAGACGAAGACGAAAACGAAAACGTAAGTTTACTGACGAAAACGTAAGATTACTGAGGAAAACGTAAGTTTACTGGCGAAAACGTAAGTATACTGACAAAAACGTAAGTTTATTGGCGAAAACGTAAGTTTACTGACGAAAACGTAAGTATACTGACGAAACGTAAGTTTAGTGACGAAACATAAAATTACTGACGAAAACGTAAAACTAATGACGAAAACGTAAAATTACTGATGAAAACTATGTTTATTGGTTGAAAACGTAAAAATACTATAAAAAAACGTAATGTAAATTTAGTGAAGAAAACGTAAAAATACTGATAAAAACGCGAAAAAACCGACAAAACTTAATTTTTTCAAAAAAAAAACGTAAAAAAGTGATAAACGTAAACTAGGGTTAGAAAAAGATATGAGAATATGTTTTATTATTATTTGGGAAAAGAAATAGAAAATGTAAAATGGTCTTTTCTAGTTTTTTATATAAAAAAATGGAGAATGAAAATTTCTAATTTTTTGAATATTATTGGAAAAAAGTGCAACTAAACAAGTTTTCTATTTTTTCATTTTCAAATGAAAATTTTTCTAGAAAAATAGGGATTTTTCTACAAATAAACACACCTTAGGGGTGTTTCTTTTTCTTTTTATGCCTCTTAGTGGGAAAATTTGTGGGCCTAAATCATTTTAAACATTTTGTTTCACACTCACACGTATCTCTCTCTTTCCATTAAAAGACTAATTAAGAGTTTAATATAGAAGTACTTAAAAAAAAGAACAAGCCCTTAATCATTTTGTAAATTTAATTTTGTAATTTCCTTATGCTATTATTGCTCATATAATAAAATCCCTCAAACTTAAACCCCTAAACTAAACCCAAAATGCAAATCCTCCACTCCTCCATCATCCCTCATTTGACAATAATCCGGTCATGCCGGAAAACATTAAACCTCCGACTCCGAGCATTCTCATCATCATCGGACTCTTCAAACCAATCTCGTGGCGGTCTTCCTAGGTTCTTCTCCGACACCTTTCCTTCTTCCAAGGTTATGTTAGTTTCAACCACAACATTGTTTTTTCTTTCTCTCTCTCACACACTAAAACACACACATACTAAGATGAGTAATTATTTTGTTTTTGGTAGGGTTCTGTTGTAAGAGTGCAAGGAGATGAGTTTTGGCATATGACTAAAGTCCTCAGGCTGAATGCTGCTGATAGGTATATATATGCTTTAAAAACCATTACTCTTTTCGCGTGTTGTTACCATTCCACATCGGCCAAGTATAGGTGTCCCCTCTCCTTTTACAACCTAGTTTTTTGAGCGAGTTCTACACTTTATGAGCCAATGCGAGCCTAGTATGTAGGAAAATTTACTTGTGTGTGAATGGTTAGTAATCTGGATATCAATCTGAATCGTGTAATCACTTTTAGATTAAAGTATTTCGATCATATCTCGGGTTCACGGAATGTTTAATCGGATAAGACAGATTGGCAATTGAAATCTAAGGCACGAGAAATCAATCAGAAACGTTAGAGTATTGTTTGATGTTATGTTCTGTAAATGATGAGACCAGCTAAACTTGTATAAGGCTAGTGGTCTCAAGTAAAACACAGTAATAACATAGTATGGGATACTTGGATAGGTTCGTATCATGTGTGTCCACCTTACTATTTTAATTTGTCATGCTATGTATACTTCAATGTTGTAACTAATTAAAAAACTGCTAAAGATTAAAGGTGAAATCTTATTGGTTGACAACCAGGGCCGTCCCTAAATTTTTGAAAATTTTGAGGGCCCTGTACGAAATTACATAATGAGGCAATGTTATATATAAAATGTCACCGTTTATAAAATATAATGCAATTAGTTCTCGTGAATAAATGTGTACACATGCATATAATTGTTATTGGGACAAATTTTGTGTCCAACGGTCGCCCACCGTGGACACCCTCAAAGCCGGCCCTGTTGACAATTACTTTTCTAAAATTTGTCCTGATACTTATTTTGAGACGGATAAAGTGGTACAGTATATGTTTTAAATAGTGATGTGCTGTTTTTTAGTTGGTTGGTTTGTTCGCTATAGGGAATGTAACGTTTGTGGAATTGTTGTGGAATAAGTTATCAGGTTGTGAATTACATATGCTTAGAGAGTGTTCCAGATTTGCTTGTTTTAGTGTTTGAGGCTCATTATTTGAGTAGATAAGCGATTTTGAGTGTTTGTTTCTGCTTATAGGCTTCTTTTGCACTGACATAAGTACTTACGTACAAGCGGTTTGAAATCAGCATTCTAATTGCTTATTTTAGACTGATAATCTGCTTGCAATGTTAGGAGTTCCCGTGTTTTAGACTTAGGGAACAAAAGGGGAAAAAGCCAAATATGAAATCAGGAGTAGCTAAAGCCTAAAATCCTAGAAGGCTAAAATGGGTGTCTCGTCACTGATTATCCGTGATGGATAGTGGATCCAGCCAGTTCTGAGGGAGTATATATCTGTGCCCATACTTGCGCCATAAAATATCACGTTCTGCCCACGTGCCACTGCATATATCAAATGACCCAACCTTGTTGGATTTAGGATAGTCAGTGTTTAGTGAACATTTTGTGGATTGCGTTGCTTGTCTGCCTAGAAAAGATGCCTCATGCATGAAACCTTAGAAATTATTTATTGATTTTGGAATGTTGAACACCATATTACTATATGTTGTTGGTTTTACTTCATCATTAGTTTACCTTATCCGAAACTAGATTCAGGTGGATGTTCATTTTGTATGTGAATAATGCATAGTTTGTTTGAGATTGACAAAAAAAGCATCAAAGCGAAGTTAATTCTTCGATTCTCTTAATCTCAAAGTCAAGTTTTTTGTGGTTGTCACAACCTATCTTTTCTTTCCACACTGAGGAACCTGCTTCTATGATACCGTGTGACAAAATGCTCTATTATTGTTCGGCTCAGCAAATTCACTTCTTCTGGTTGTACTTTATATAATTACTCTAAAGTTCCGATATGAACTGGGGGTTAACAAGTAGTGAAGCTTCAATGCTTAGTTAGCATTTTTTTATAAATATAGAACACTATGTTTTAATGCTTATCAGAGAGTGCATAGTGTACGTGAAAGTGGAAAGCAGAGCAGAGCTACAGATTACACCATCTTGATTTAAATCCTTTAAAGCTCTGATTTTCCCCTTAAATTACAGTTTAACCGCGATTCATATCTTTTTCTTATTTATTATCTTTTTTGCTCGGGAGGTGGTTTGTAAAACGTTGCACCTCAAATGATCCTACTTGCTACCTGTAACTAAACGTAAAAGGTGTTACAAAGTTTGTGCAGCCTGCAAACAAGCACATACCTGTAATTTGTTATGAGGTAGGTGTAAGACAATTTATTTCTTTCACACTTAATTTATTTGTATTTCTTTTTCATGATCCAAAATCTTGCAAGGATAGAGCTCTTTAATGGAAAAGGAGGTTTGGTTGAAGGGTGCATAGAGAGGATTGACCGCACCGGAGCAGATGTAGTTGCACTTGAGGATCCAAAATTAGTATCTACTAATACAACCCAATGGCATGTGTTTGCTGCTTTTGGTCAGTTTTACGGCCAGTAATTAGTAATTACAGTGATTATTTGATGTTTTTTACTGCTTGCGTGGCTTCCTTGACATACAGATTTTGTTTATGTAGGTACTCTGAAAGGTGGTCGATCTGACTGGCTAATAGAGAAATGCACAGTATGTGTTGAATGGGGTAACTGAGTCATATATTACTAGAACTTTGGAGGTGGCAATTTTGAACCGTTTACTTATTAGCGGGTTCGTTTTTATATATCGTAAACATATTAACTATAAAAAAGGGGGAATCGCAAAATGGAAAATTGCATATATACCCGAAACACAAAAATTCAATTCAGAAGGTACAAATCTAGTAAAGCATGTTTTGGGTTACTATATATGCAAGTTTTTAAGCTTTAAGGGGGATATATGGAATTTCCCCAACATAAATATCTATAAAGGGAACGGTTCAAATGGTTGATCGAGATAGACTGATTAAAAGTTGCCCAAACTACTTTATGTAATGCATTCAATGTTGTTGACACTGTTCGTATAGGGATTTAGTTTGTTATTTAATAATAGAGTTTTTATCAAATCAATAATAACACACTATTTATCTATCAAACGATGGACATGAGTGTTTGTGGGTCAACCTGTTGTGTTTTGGCCAATGCTAAAAATGACCCAGGTTAATGTGAACCCTATTTGACATCTTTTCCCAACCAGCCTGACCCACCCATTTTGCTACCTTTATAGAACTTCTGCCTTGCTATTGCTGCAAGCTAATTTGTATACCTTCAAAATTATAGGAGCTTGGAGCAAGTAGTGTAACGCCACTATTGACTGCGCGCTCTCCTTCAATATCTGAGAACAGAGTGGACAGGCTGCAACGAGTCATATTGGCTGCTGCGAAACAATGTAATGTATCATATTTATGTTTCTATACGCACAACTCAAAATTGAAGTTGCCGTTCTACAGTGGTTGTATCTGCATAACCACCTTATTATTGTATTCATGCATTATTAGCTTAATATCTGTAAATTGCTAACGTGTATTGTAGGCCAACGGCTGCATGAAATGACTTTAAACCCTCCTTTGAAAGTTGATGGCCTCTTACCTATTGTAAGTCACTTGTGTCGGTTTGTATGTAGGAAGTTCGATATCTTGTATCATTAAAACGAAGAACGATTAGTCAATTGTTTAACATGTAATTCATTTCTTTGTTGTACAGTCATGTCTCACTTTTTCTTATTCCTTTAGGTTTCACAATCAAAACTATCCTTTATAGCCGCAGCAGAGGCTACACCAGTTTTAAATGCTTTGTCTTTGTCTCAGAAAGAGAGTGTTGGCTCGATTATCATTGGACCTGAAGGCGGTTAGTTTTCTCTTTCTCTCACTCATACTAGCCACTTGTTGGGACCTTAGAACAATGTACATAATTTTCCAATTTTGCCGAATTTTAAAGACGACGCTTCTCAGGAACAGTAGTATTTACTGAGATTAAACCAGAACATAAATGACCCAGAACTATAGAAAGTGGTGGGTACTTGGTATAAATTACCCATGGATGCAACAACTATCAATATTGCTGCAAATTACCGGTACAAGTGGGGTCAACCCTATAGTGATTATGGTGCATCTAACCTGTATGATTAGATATTCAACTACAAATCCTTTTAGATGATATTTGCTAGCCAACATCATCACCGTGTCGGTCATCTACCTTTTAGAGTCAGTTTCAAATTTAAATACATCAGCACCTGTCTAATTGTCCCTACACATCAAAACGGCTATATAGCATTTTTAGCTTTTATATCATCGTACAAATTATTTAACTATTGATAGCATTTACTTTGGTCCATAAAATTAATCTATGGGGTCATCTTTTCAACAGTCTGCTGAAAAGATCCGTGCTAAAGGTAGTTACTAGTTAGTTTTTTTTTTCTCACATGTATATTGCTTGATCGAGGTAATAATGGTTTAAGGCAATATATTTATGTTACATTTCTCAATATTGTATATTGCAGACTTCACAGAAACAGAGGTAAAGTCGATACTAGAAGCAGGAGCAACAGCAGTTGGGCTTGGGCCACATCGCCTTCGTGTTGAAACAGCAGCAGTTGCACTTCTGTCAACAGCAATGTTATGGTCTGATTCTCAGCAATTATGAAAGTCTTAATATGCTGTTAGGTAAACCTCATGTTGCATCAGTAAACTATCCACAAATAAACCTGATGGTGAGACAGTCAATGCTGTAAGTTTGCCTCCACTCGCACGATCTGAGTTTAGGACGTTAGATTCTCGAGTAAGTCTTAACTAGTTAAGCATCTCTCTAGTTTAGGATGTTAGAATCCACGTACATTGAAAAAGATTTCTTGTGATATTTTCTTGCTAGTTTAGTGAATACCCCGAGAATTTTTAGTTACGGAAGTGCATATTCTTCCCTGAAAATTTGGATTCGTCAATGAGACTATTCATCCTAACAACACTTTATGTTACGTTCATCTGGAGTTTTGACTATTTACCTAGTTAGGTCTTTTTTTAAATGTTTTTATGCTGACTTTCTAGTAGTTTTGCTTTTGAAGTTACTTTAGCAAAAAAATAATCAAAAACACTTTTAAATAGATGAATTTTGAGCAAAAGACGATGAAATGTAAGTCATATAATAACACTCCAGACAAAAGGATTTGGTACGGTTGGTACTCACCTCCGAAAAACCTATAAGCTCACTTGAGATATTTGTAGATAAAAGGTCATAGGTTTAGTCTTGGCTCGTGCTCACTTCAGTTGGTGCTTCTCCGGGTCAAGAGAGTTGCCGGATCTATTCTTTGTAGGGTGAACAATCGTTGATGCTAAAATGTACTTGAATTTAGGGTGTACTCACTTATGTTGGAAATTTCTCTGGGTCAAAAGAGTTACCGGATCTGTAGGGTGAACAATGGCTGGTGCGAAAAGACAGCTGGGTGTTCCCATTGGTCTTAGTTACTTTTTTCTTTGAACAGCCCCATCGGTTATATTTTTTTTTTTTTTTTTTTTTTTAACGGCCTCATCAGTCTTAGTTTAATATTACTCGTAGCAATTACATTGACCAAATGTCTTTATAGCGTGGATGTACCATTTGACTTTTGGGCCATTATATTTTCTTTGTTCATAACAGAACTTATTGGACAAATTGAAACCAGTTTCACATTTATGCAAAAAAAATAAAAAAATTCAAATTTTCAGAAATATTTATAACGACCATCTTGGCTGCAAATGTTCAAATGTCAAATGATCTCATTTTAATATAAATATGATTATTAATATATCAAATGAGAATCTACATTGTATTTTATTTATTAAAATAACATTATTTTTAAAATAAGACCCTATTAACTAATGCAACAGAATTAAAAATCCCATTGATGATTTTATATCTGATATATGTTGTATTATAATCATTAGAACAAGACTTAACCCCTCGAGTTGTTAAGTGGCCTTTCGGCGTGTAGCTTGCCTAAACTTTCTTATTGATATATCTTTCGTGTTGGCATCTAGAGGATGCCAATCTTTTGGCGTAGGTTAATCGGGCTTCTTGAAGATGCCTGATTAACATATTCGACGGTTTATTCAAATCCATAAGTCTAGTTGGCCGAACGAGACGGGTAATAAGAATACTGTAATATAACCTTTGGTTTTACAAGTTTTAGACTTTCAGCTTTGTTTGAAAATATGAATATACGACTTCTTTTTTTCGTCCGTTGTAAAGAAAAAAATACATGTCGTATGAGAAATGGCAATTAAAGCAATAAATGAAGTTCAGCAACACGAAATCAATGTACCAAAAGGCAGCTTTGGTCCATATACTACTTATATCTGGCTTATTTGGTAGATTATTGTTTTTTTGACATTTTTGGCCCCGAAAAGCTACTATCAAGGTCAAACCTATAAATGACTGAATGAGTAACTTGTTATTTTTCAGAAGAGTGTTAATATATCCTGCTACAGTATCATCCTACATATCCTTTTACACACATAATAATATTTTATTTTTTTCATCCACTTATTATCTCTCCACAACTAAACCATCAATTTTAACACGTGTCAAAATCCTATGAGTAGACATATAAGTAGGAAGAAAATGTAGAAGGATATATCATTTTTTTTTTCGGAATTACGTATATAAATAACCTATGATAAGATATTTTGATGGCGTGATCGTATAATTTTTTTTTTAAAATATACTTCGACCTAATCAACAATTTACTTTTATCGGCAATGATATAACAAACTAGCAAGAAGTTAGAAGAAAATTACAAAGTATTAAAGCCATATTAGGGAGGTACAACTACCGATCCCATGACATCTTACATTTTTTTGCGTCTATTACTAATTTAAAAATAAAATCTGCGTCTATTACTAATTCAAAAATAAAACCAGATCGAATATTATCAAAGATGTCATCCTTGCGAGTCTTACTCGTTCCGAAAATGAGCTTATTACGAAAATTCCATATAGTCCAAAAAGCAACCATAATAACAACATCAAAAACATGTTTCAACTCGGCATTAAGGCCAATATTATCGGCCCAAGTAACTAGCGACTTGACATGTATCTCCGCTGGGGTTGATACCCTCACCAAACAGAGATCATGTGCCAAAGCGGACACAAATCCGGGCAAAAAGAAAACAAGTGTTATGTAGATTCCCCAATTTGCATACACACTGGGCATAACAAAGAATCTAAATCAATACTTTTGTCTCTTAAATTGAGCCGAGTAAGAATTCTGCCCCTAAAGATGCGCCACAAAACTATATTAAGTTTTCCAGGAACCAAAGTGTTCCACCTAGTAGGAGCCCCATAAGAACCTAATAAAAACGAGTTTAAATGAGACCTCATGGAAAAGACAGAAAATACACCAGACTCATCCAAATCCCACACAATACGAGTCTGGAGCTTTAGAGAAAATAAACTCTTGAAAAGTATATAATAAAAAGTAAGTCATACATACCGATAGTTAGACAACAAGGTAATATACATGTATCTCGAAATTTTTTATGTTACTCATTTATAACCTTCGGCTTTAATCAAGCACTTACAGTCAGAGACTAAATAATTTTGTAACGTAATGTTAATTTTTATTAAAAAAAATCTTGATCTCTCAATGAATATGGAGGTTTTGTTTGTGTTTTTAATCTTATTTAGCATCTTTTAAATGCACTTCGTAAGTTTTTGTTCTGTTTTTTTACCTTCGAGCTACTCACAAACATCTTATATGAAACTAAAAAAGTGTGAGTGAAAGTTATTTGAGTTTTGAGTGAATACATTAAAAAAATTGCTCAATATTGAAAAATAATACTTGGTTACAAAAATTATAACATAAGAGACGCATAGATTATGTACATATCCTTATCAAACATTACGTAAAAGCATTCGGTATGATGTTTCAAAAATAAGTTTAAGAAGTTATAAAAAAGTTTAAGAATTTGAAAAGTTATAATAACAAATTACTTATGTTTAAACAACATGAAAAATTATAAGATTATGAAGAGATAAAAAAATGATTTATTAGTTAATAGTCTAATTTATCTATATTGCAATAAGCTTTTATTTATAAACCAAAAAAAGTTTTTTCATAGTGACAAAATGTTCGTTATATGAGCAATGCTATATCCACAAAATATTTTTAAAAAAAAATCCACAAAAGAGAGTTGGCTACATGTGATTTGATAAAATCAAAATTAATAAAATATTTTGTGGATGTAGCATTGCTCATATAGACTATTGCTAGAACCACAAAATTGATTTAATAAAAAAGATGAGAGAGAAACAAAAATAAAAAATACCAATCACACATTGACAAATCTTTTTTGTAGATGTTTATTTGTAAAAAATTTGTGATTCTAGCAAAACTCTTTGGGGCCGTTTGGTGGGGTATATTAGAGGATATTGGAGGATATTCAAAATATTTACATTTTTATTTCCCCTAAATATTGTATTTGGTAATGACTAACGAAGGAATTTCAAATTCCTCAAATTCCTAAAATAGAGGATATTAGAATTATTCCAAAAAGTAAGAAATTTTAATTTGTTCAAAATTATCAATTATAAACTTTGTTATAGTCGTTTTTATTCGGATTTTATATTTATATAAAAAATTATAAAATTTTAAAAATTTGTATAAAATTTATTTTTTCGGCTTTTACTTTTTTAAATAGCAAAAATAAAATTTATATAAAAAAATTATATAAATTGTTTATAAAATTTAAAGAATATTTTTATCAAATTGAAAGAAATTTTTTATAAAATTTATATAAATTCTATAAAAAATTATTGAAATTTTTTATTAAATTTATAATCTTTTTTTAAATTTATATAAATATTTTATAAAAATTATTGAATTTTTTTTATAAAATTTATATAAATTTTTATAAAAAAATTATAAAAATTATATAACTTTTTTATAAAATTTATATAAATTTTTTATAGATTTTTTATAAATAGTTAAAATTCGATTTTTACTCTTTTTGATAAAAAAATATAAAAATTATTTATTCGTTAATTAGTTCAACACAAATCAAGATTTCAAAGTATGATAAATTCTTGTCAACCAAACATGTTTAGGCATTTAAAATTTTAGAATTTTTCATTTTTAGAAATTTTAATTTACTAGAATTTAGAATTTTAAAATTTCAATATCTTGAACCAAAAGACACCTATATAAAAAGCTAATAAGTTAATGACATTATAAATGTGATATTTTTAAAAACCTATTTAAAGATCCGCTATAATGAATGTTCTAAGTCAATCAACTGACTTACCTTAATTGGCCACCAAAATTTCATTAAATGGTTTCATTGGAGAGGTTCTTAGAAAGTTTTGGGGTTTAACACTTGCCAAAGCCTTTCAGGCGAAACGGATAAAGAGTTTAACATAATTAGGCGAAGGCTCAAACAAGACAATCTGCTGTTTGAATATCATTGCACGACTCGACCCACTAACCACTAACATTTATCGTTCTATAAAAAAAGATAAAAAAAAAGAATGTTCTAAGTCATTTACTAATTAAAAAGTCTTAATAAAAAAATTAATCAAACGAATGCTTATCAACTAAATAACATATATACCCTCTAACGACTCCTTTAAAAAATGGCTAGAATTATCATTCATTCATATTTTTAAAGAAGGCCATTTTTTTTTTCTTGAACGACTTTTTTATTCAACAAAGCATAATTGCTACAAATGGTCAAATTCATACCAAGAAAAAAGTCACACTCGTTTAATAAAAATACTAAACACATAGCTCCCAATATTTATACATTCAGGATGTGTTTAGTTCATAGCTCCCGATACTAAACACGTGAAATGAGAAGTGAGAAAATATGATAAGGCGTAATAAGTAATGATATATTTTTTTTTTTAATTCTAATTTTGACAAAATATTTTTTTTATACAGAATTGAAACGGATAACATGAAAATATGTTTTTTTAAGTTTATTTATTATGTATAACTTTTTTTGTAACTCAGTATATTTAAAATATGATATAAACATAACAATTTGTAAATATTTTTTATATCTTTTGTCGCTTTAAGTCACACATTAAAAAATGCTATAACAGACGTGAGAATTTGGTCATGCCGTCACGCCACGTCTCACATTATTTATAACATTAGTTCATGGTTACACATATATCTATACGAATGAACCAAACATCGATTTAAGTTTTGTTTTTTTTGATAATATGGGTTTACGAGTCAACTAATTTTAGAGCGATTATTTTTTAGATAGCCTGTAGTAAGCACATGTTAACCTTCGTTGCTAAACAGGATTAATTCTCCTTGTTGGATTTGACTCATTTACTTTTGCTTCGAAAGGCTGATACTTTATCGCTAAGATCACCTTTTGTGATTATCAGTTTAAGTGATTGCTGGGGTAAGCATCGGGTCAAACTCGAACTAGGTTGAAGAATTGAACCACGCTGAGACTGATTTAGCTCAAAATTACGAACCGATGACTGAACCGAATGTGTTTGGTCCGGTTTTGGCCGGTCCAGGTCGATTTTTCGAACGACCCAATTCAAGAAAGCATAATGTTTGGTTGTACGTAGAATCACACCGAATAAACTGCGCCGAATACTGAATATGAGATAAAATGTAAATCAAAGACTAAAGTGAAATAAGTTCGGTTCAGTTTCTCATTTCATATGATCCGCATATTGTTATACTCACCCCTAAGTTAAAGGTACTTATTATAATTCCGTTATGTAATAAACCTATACCTATAGTTAGGGCTGAGCAACAGGTCCGGACCGGATCGGAACGACCAAGACCGAACTAGACTGGACCGATCAAGACCGGGCCGGACCAAGGATCGAAATGGTCCAAAACCCTGGACCGAGACCAGACCAAAATGGTCCGGTCCGGTCTTATTAGGCATAACCGACGGTTTTTGATAAGACCGAACCAAACTGACCGGATCGAGGATCGAAATGGTCAAAAATCCCGGACCGAGTACCGGACCAAAATTATTCGGTCCGGTTCGACGATCCAAATGCTCACCCCTGCCGATAGTAATTCATGCTAATATACCAAATGCACCATCAATTATGTTAGAAATTACATTTAGTGGGTGTTTGGGATTGCGTTCCAATTAAATTATCTACTTATTTTATTTTTAAAATGGAGAAAAGTTAAAATTAGTTAATCTTAGTCATTTTACTTGTCAAATAAGCAAATAATCTGATTTCTAAACTCTAAGGGTCCGTTTGGTTTGAAGTCGGGTTTTACTTTAGGTGTAGGTCTATAAAGTGTGAATTCAAGATTAGGATTTTGGTTGGTTTTGAATTTGGATTTGATTTAAATATTATTTATAATATAAGCGAGTATAAAAATAAAAAATTAGTAATTTATTATTATAAAATTATAAAAGAAACAAATAATTAAAATTGTATGGTTAAAAAAGCTTGTGGGCCCACATGTTGCAAAGAAAAACCTAAAGACATAAACTACATGGGTTTTATAAATACCATATTTTTTACTCTAAACCCCATTTTCTAAACTCACATGTAGTAGCCAAACAACAAAATATGTTGTGAATCCCTGGACCCACCCTTAATCCCTTAAACCAAACGCATCCTAAAAAATTAACAACATAATAAAATCCAAACATTATTTCTTAAAACCACATTTTCTAATTATTGATTATTTATTTTCAAAACGAATAATTTATTTTAAATAAGTAATCCTAAACACCCTTTAATGTATGATGTACGCGGTATAACCGAGTAAACATCTTAATCATCATTGATCTTTTTTCCGACAATCATAAAAATATGTATTTAGTGAGACTTAAACTTGAAATTTTTTGGTTAAATATTAACGTGTCCAACCACTGTACCACGTTCCTTCTCTAATTTATGGGTCTTTTCTACTTCTACCAAACAATAAATCCGAAAACAATTCTCTTATTTCTAAGGTTTCTACCAAACAATCAAGTATTCGAAAATCGAAACCTCTTTCTATTTCTATACCATGTTCCTAACATATTATTTCCTTATCTTTAGGCAATTCCTTAATAAAACAAGTACCAAACATAATATCCCACATTTATACAAGGTCCCAAAACAAATTTTCATCTTCATTTGTTGGCTAAAACCATTAATAAATGAATTCAGGTGCGTAACAGACTCCATAAATATCTACAAACCCCACACAAAAAACTCAGTTTCTTCTTCTATATACCACCATTCACATTTCATTTGCTACAAATACATGCAATATACTTTAAAATTTGTATATGCATAGTATTGGTTTAATCATAATATAGACAATAATGACTAACCAGTTTGAGAATTTGATCGAAACGATTAAATCGAAAGTGAAGGCGTTGAAAAGGAAGAAAACGAAGAAAGTTTACGTGAAGATGGACAAGACGAATAGTGTTCGAGTCGATATACGAAGTCGACATGCTCGTAAACTTATTGATAAAACTCTACAAGCTGCTGATCAACCTGGAAAACGTCAGCTATAGCTTGATTATCATCTTGGTATTTTTTTTTTTTTAATTTCTGGTTGTGTGTAACGTGTATAAATAATTTCGTGTAATTTGAAGTTATTGTGATGAGATAATTTAGATGATGGTTTTCTCATTAGTCTCTAGAATCTGTAATCTTCGTACCAGGATTGTTTTAATGTTAATAACATGAATCTGATCTAGTGTGGAATGGAATTGTTTCACCAGATTATAAATTTAAAACTCGTGAAACAAATTTTTTCACCAGATTATAAATTTGATAAAAAAAAGTTAAGAATTGTTATAAAATGGTAGTAGGAGTGCACCAAAGTTGCCTTTAGCGAGCCTTATTTGACTATTCTTTGGAACACGATTTTTGGGTTTAAAGTTTTAGAGCATTCACAATGTATGCAAATTTTCAATGACTTTTATGCTTTAACAGCTTATTTTTATTATGTTTTATTCATTTAAAAGTCATTGCTACAAGCCTACAATGCTAAGTCTTTATAAAAATTTGTCATAAATTAAGAAAAACAGTAAATAAGATCAAGCGAGTGAAAAACTTTTGGCAAAAGGTTCGAATTTACCAAGCTATTTATAGATATTTTTCAAAAAATTATCATATTAGTAAAAACTTATTAGACAAACTATATATACAGTGAAAAGTTTTTACCGCTCGATCATTTCAAATGCTCTTAGTAAATAAATATCGAATTATTTTATAAAAGAGCATATAGTAATGTGAAAACAATCGATTCCCTATGAATCCTATGATTTTGTTATGAACAATTGTTATCCCGAAAAAGCAAGCTATCGGCCATCTACATTTCTCTTTAGACCGGGCGTGCTAAAGGGTGAACCTACCATGCCTGGCTCTAATACGTATTACCCACTTTATGCTGGTCTATTGTTGCACAACCTTTATCCCCACGCGTTGGATAGAGGAAAAAATAATGAAAAATCCAATATGACCACCAGGTGATCGAATTGAAATGTGATGTTGAAGTGATGGTTTATAATGTTATGAAGAGATTTATACTATTGCTAATCATAGCGGAAACCTTTAGTATTTACGTGGAATAAAAATGTTTAATATTTTGAAACACTTTATAAAGTTTATGTAAATGAGTTTATACAATCAAAAGTTTATGAATTAGTAGCATTAAACAATCATAAATATTTACAAATGTTTACTATAGTGAACGACATAACAGTAAACTTATTTTTTCCTTTGAACAACTTTACTTAGTTATTTATTAATGAGTGTTACCGTTAGCTTTGCTTCTTTGGAAAAACGTTTGACATTAATGCACATTTATTCTCATTGAATACACTAGTAATAGGTACGAACTATTCTTTTTCTTTCTCAAACTATTTTTTTTTTATTTTCTATTTCTATAGAATGATGCTTTTAATTACAAAAATGATAATTAATCTATTTCGAGATTGAGAAAGTGACAGGATTTTGAATTAGTAACACAATGAGATTCCACTGATGTCATTTAGTCTAGGGATGGCACCCGTGGGTAATGGGTACGGGTATATAAAACCTGTCACCCATCTACATATATTTTTTTAAAACCCATCACCCACCCGTCACCCACTAGTGGGTATAAAATTCTACCCATACCCATACCCGTGGGTAAACCCATGGATTAATGAATTAAAACAAAATCATAAAACCCTGATATGTGTGTAGACTATCTATTAAAATGAGTAATAAGACATCAATCATTTTTTCAAGTATCAATTTCACAAAAGACTTAAACATATGTCTCAAGTTCACAAAAGACTTAAACATGTGTCTCAAGTTCACAAAAGACTTAATAAGTATATGTGAATTGTGTATTACTTTCGAAGAACTGCTATTTCTTAACACAAAGGAGGAACTAGGAAGTGTGGATTAGACATAAATATATTTTTGATTGTTGGATCCTTCATATTCTCTTTTTAGTCTCGAGACACCAACAAACTTTTAGTTTCTTTTCCTTTTCATTAAAATTCGATAACTATTAAATATACATTTATAACATCATAAGTATTGTTTAATTTTAGATGGGTTAATGGATACACATAGGGTATTTTAATAGGTATACCTACGAGTATTTTAACGGGTATACCTGTGGGTATTTTAAATGGGTATCATGGGTTTACCCGTGATGGGTATACTTTACCCGTCACCCACCCGCCACCTACCAATGGGTATAAGTTTTCACCCATACCTATACCCGTGGGTACAAATCGAAGAAATTACCCACTTATTTTTGTGTGGGTACCCGTGGGTTGTGGGTTTTTTTACACCCACTGCCATCCCTAATTTAGTCGTTTACGAATTATTATATTTTTGATTTAGTAATAGTCACATTAATGTTTTTTTATATTTACTAGACGATTACCCGCGCATAACAGCGGAATTGCCTGGCGGCAGAAAATTAACGATACGATATATCGTGGTGAAGTAGAAGTAAATGTTATGGGATGTGTTTTATGGGTATTTATTTGTACGGTGGGATTTTGTAGTATTTTAGGTTTTGAATTTTGATTTGGTGTGTGTAAATTTTGGTTTGGATGGTGGGTATTAAGGTTTAAAGAGAGATTAAAGTTTGTGTGTGTGTGTGTGAATTAATTATGTTTGTATATTAGGGTTGACCACAAGAAATAATCAATATTTTTCAACATTTTAATAGGACTCATATTTCAACTTTCAATTTTCAACATTTCAACTTTCAACCAAATAGATACACCCTTTATGATGTAGTAAAGATATATGGTGTTGCATTTGGTTGACTTTTGGTATGTTAAAAAGTGATTTCCAAGAATATTCATTTGGTGAAGGTTGGATCTATACACGAGTGAAACATGGTATATTTAGTAATATCTTTTACTTTACGCCATACCATCCTCGAACATGGTCAATACAAGACTGCTTTAGTTTTAACTTCTACTGTAAGTAACTACAATTGCACGTGATTATCTGCCTCTACTGTATGTAGGGGTGTCAAAGCGGGTTATCGAGTCCGGTTTGAGGCTTATCGGGTCGGGTCTTATTCAGTTTTGAAAAATAAAAACTAACTCGTAACCTGACCCTATAAGATATCGGGTCTATCGGATTACGAGTTATCAGATCAGGTTTATCGAGTTATCGGGTTACATGCTAATCTCATCCCATAATTTTCTCTTTTTATTTAAATACCACTACACATGTAATTAAGTTAAGTGTTAAGATGAAACGTGTGCCAATTCATACCTAAATAAACGAAGGTGTATATTACATTTACAGGAAAAGAAATGAGATATGTAATTACAGACAATAAATCAGAAAAGAAAAAGCCATTGATTCAAATCGCTATACTGCACTATAACCAAAATATCAAATTGCAATATAAAGTATTTTGTCTTTGAGAGTTTTCCTTATCAAGAACCGTGACTAATATGCTATGTGAAAAAGGATCTGATTCAAAAATTATAGATTTTTAAATATGTCATTGTAGCTTATCAAGTTTATCGGGTCAACCCGATAACCCGATAAAAAATTAATTTAGACCCTAACCCGACCCTATAAGGTTATCGGGTTTATCAGGTTAACCCGATAAACTCGATAAGCTAAGTTAACCCGATAAACTCGATAAGATAAGTTAACCCGAATCAACCCGACCCTATAAAACCTTATCGGGTTCGGGTTGGATTCGGGTCGAGTCAGGTTGACCCATTTAACACTGCTAACTGTATGTACACATATTTGTGTATGCTGTATGCATGACATTTTTGTTATTATCATGATAACTTAACCATGTTTTCGAAAATATATACTGGTAATATATGTGAATGATTAAGTAACTTGTTTAATTTTTTTTTTTTTGGTAAAAGGTTACCCCGATAAATAGAACCTTGTTTAACTTATTTAAGATAATACCGAGTTCACATGCTTAGCAATCTATGTTACACTTACACACAACAAAACAGCTAACCGACTAATTAACTTGGCTTGCTAGAAATGGTTACATTTTGTTAAGTTGTTGATTAGTAGCTGCCATAATTGTGATCGAATAAAAACTTGAACTTGATGGCTTAACGAGTCATTTAGAATCCGTGCGGTGAATTTTATAAGTTTGTGGCGTATTGCTAACGGTTTGTAGTTTTGTGATTGGGTCGAGTTAATGCGGTTTGTTTCAAAGTTTAGTTAAGGTGATGACCATGAATGAGGTTTGAACCACAATTGAGTTACACGGCCCAAGTCTAATTTTTTCATCCCAAAATTAGTAATATCCAATCAATATTATTAAAATGGCCCAATACAATATGGAATCTAAATACATATTATCCAAACAGAGAAAGGATA
Organism: Glebionis coronaria; assembly: GCA_025667525.1. NCBI lineage: Eukaryota > Viridiplantae > Streptophyta > Magnoliopsida > Asterales > Asteraceae > Glebionis > Glebionis coronaria. Next base: position 552,027,814 of record CM046880.1, read on the forward strand.
CAAAATACTAGCAATACATGATATTTAGTCATTTGATAACCTTAATCCAAAAACTCATGTCTGTTGGTGATTTTATGTTATCAATAATGATTTTAATGTAATGGATTGACTTAGTTGACAAATGTATAATCGTGATAAACGTTAATCAAGTCGGGTTGTGCGGAGTGCACACTTGTATGACATTATCACGGTTATCATACGGGGGCGAAGCCCCCATACGATGGGGGTTTGGGGCAGCGCCTCTGGGCAGGGTCCAAGGGGCGGCAGCCCCTGGCAGGGTCCAAGGGGCAGCGCCCCTGACTGGTATAAAGTGCTATGTTAAAAACGCACTAGAAAATAAAATTCTCGGGTATTCAGACCTATTTCTGCCCGTTATTTAGACTGTCGGTTTCTGGTTAATATAACTGCTTTTGAAGTTACAACCGTATGACAGTTTTTGGTCATATTATCATCTGTTGATGTCTGGTTCTGGTTCATAATACAAAAACACGTTTTCAGTTCAAATTCCGAGTTTTAACCGATTAGAGATTTCGATAGAACCGTCAAAATACTTTGATCTGAAAGTGTTTGACACGATTCTCAGATCCTGTGATCCACCAAAATTCTAACAACGTCATCATCTAATAACATCTCTCTCAATCAAACGAACCATCATCTTTTCATTTAATCAAGATTTGATAGCTGAGTATGATTAAATCAAACTTACCTTAAAACCTTATGAAAAATCTTGAAGCCACTTGAAAAATCAAACGAACGTCTTGAAATTGATAGTTATACATGAATTTTTTTCGGGATCTTTGTTTTATCTAACAATTGTCTTTTAGGACTTGTTGTTGTTTTTGTTGAGATGAGATGTTAATAACTCTGATGATAGAATAGAATATATATAGTTGGATTTGATTGTGGTTGAAGGTGATGTATTCGAACCGTTTTTGTCACAATTTCTTTATATTTTTGTCTTTCTTTTTCATTTAGCACGGTTGAATACGAAGTTGCTTTGGTGGAGTACGGTTAAACACTTAACTTTTCATCTTCCTCGCATTTATAATAAATCGCTTGAACTTTTCATCTTCCTCAAAATGAATGATATAACTCTAGAAAGGCATAAACCCTTGAGGTGCACCCGGATTGTGAATTTTAGTTGTGACATTGATTCGGTCTCATCATTAAAATTTCACACTTAATGTAGGGATTGAATTTTGAACTCAATGGATTAATATATCAACGAGTCAAAACCTAAGATGTAGGAGGTATGACTAGTGAGGGTTGTGCCTTGTAAAGTCTCGAGAAACCCATGAATTTTTGCTACATAGTGTTAGTTCTTGTAAAAAAATTATGATTCTTTAGAATGCACACTTTTTATCTTTACTCATCCACATAGTATGTTAAATTATGAGTAAAATGCTAAAATCGTACATGTGGTATGCTATTTTTGCAAATTTAGTTACCGTTGTTTTTAAAGTGCAAACGGCCTCACTAGTGTGTGGGCTTTGTATCATTTTTATGCTTTGATTTATTGTTAAACTTGGACCATTAACATTCGTTGCTACAAGGGCTTTTTGTCCTTTTTCTTAGCGGTATTTTTATTGGTATCATCATCTTCGGTAGGCAAATGCCTTAATTGAACATACTTTCTTCTTGGTAGGTCAGTAAACTTTCCACCATGACGAATCACCATTGAAACATGTCTGGATAAATAGCTGTTTATAATCAACAAATACGAAAATTATTAGATTAGAAATAAATTAAAAAGCAACAAATTAGGCGATGTTTTAGACTACATTATGTTAAGGATGTTACCACATATTGTTTCAACATCGAACTCCTAATCTTTGGCTCTTATGAATAAATAAAGGCCTTTATCCGACATGTTTAATTATTTTGATGCGAGTGATTAAAGGTAAAAATGAAAAATAATTTAAGGATAGAAGTGGAATGGATTTTTAGGGCTTATAACTTGTATTGAGGTCAATTCAGGCTAACGCTCGTTGCTACAGGTTTTTTTTTGTCCCTTTTCCTTTTTGTGACCCAACAAGCCTATTTCAAATTTAAACCTTTAATGGTCAAAGTTTAACAATAGTTAAGTCAAACTATGAAAATGGTACAAAGCCCAGACACTAGTGAGACTATCTGCACTTTCCGAACATTTGTAACTAAATCTGCAAAAATGCATACTACATGTACGAAATCTGCATTTTAGTCTTAAATTCTATTCATTATGTTATGTTTTTAGTCTTTATATTAACATAGAAATGAGTTTAAAAGGTTACGTGTCGAGTTTACATCTTATCTAAGTAAAAAGGGTCGGTTTGATTTGCTTGTATCCCAAACCTAACCCGTTTGTTTTCACAAACCGACTTTCTATTCTTTGTAAGAGTGCGTTTGTGCTTTTCCTCTTATCTTCATAAAAGGAGGTAGGAGGGGAAGAGATTGTTCACGTCATTCTTTCAAACTACAATCAATTAATAAAGAGTAATCGTTTGGGATAATACTTTGTTTTTTTCCATCGATTATAGGCTGCAAGTGTGTCTAGTATTCTCCACATGTTCCTGTTTCGTATACACTACAAAATTTGTGACATTTACTTACTCAAACATTTGCTTACTAAAACCTATAAAAGTCACTATTAAAACTTTTACTTACTAAATATCTAAATTATTATATAAAAGTCACTAAAACTTTTACTTATTTATATATAAAATTATATAAAAATCAACAAAACTATTACTTACTTATATTTAAAACTAAATAAAAGTCACTAAAACTTTTACTCACTTTTATTCAAAACTTATAAAAGTCAGCAAAACTACTACAAAACTTTTACTTACTTTTAAAATTTAACATAAAAGTCAGCAAATCTAATTTTCTAAAAGAATTAAAAATCATGAAAAAAACTCCTCCATCCATTACTTAATCATCTCCGTCCATTCGCTCAAAAAGTCAGCAAATCTGATTTTCACATCCATATTCTCTCTAAAAAAATGCTCCGATTACTTAATCATCTCCGTCGATTCGCTCCGATCTCCGTCCATTAGCTCCGACCATCTCTGCCGCATCTCCGCCGCATCTCCGCCGCATCTCCGCCGCATCTCCGCCGCATCTAAACGAGTCACGAATCGGTTAGCTTATTACGGTTAGCTTATTATTACGTTTTTTAATTGGTAAATTGATTATTACGGTTAGCTTATTACAGTTAGCTTATTATTACGTTTTTTAAATGATAAATTGATTATTACGGTTAGCTTATTATTACGTTTTTTAATTGATAAATTGATTATTACGGTTAGCTTATTACAGTTAGCTTATTATTACGTGAATCTATAAATTGATTTTGTTAATCTTATAGTTGTATCTGTTTATGATTTGTTACAACACTTGTTAATAAGCTAGCCAATAAGTATTAAGCACTTGTTAATAAGCAATTAGAAGTTATAGTAGAGATTGATTGGATACCAGCTTATTAACGTCCAATAAGTATTAAGCACTTGTTAATAAGCACTTGGACGTTACAGCTTATTAAGCAGAGTTGTATATGTTCAAGTTGTAACGTCCAACAAGTATTAAGCACTTGTTAATAAGCTAGCCAAAATTATCTAGAGCTGGTATCCAAAACTTACATAAGCTATAAGTTGAACCGAACTGAAAGGACCGACATGAAACCGTATAAACCGAATCAAACACAGTCACTTCGGTCGGTTCGGTTCTCGATTCATATTTTTCAAAAAATTGGTTTTTCATTCGGGTCGGTTTGAAAATAACCAGCAGTCCCGCGAGCAAACTTCACATCAACGAATAGTTGCTCGTAAGGTGACATTACAAAGCTCCATTGCTCATTTTCAAGAGATCTCCAACCATCCTTTCCACACTGGCACAATCCCAGTGAGGTAGATCTTGTTTTGTAACCTGATTTTGGCAAGATAGAATGAAAACGTATATAAGGTTTTAGTCGATGGGTTTTCTGGATTGTTAACCTGTTAGAGCTTATGTTAATATCCCTACAACAAACAAAAGTAATTTTGTGTTGTTATCGTATATCTAATGTTCATTAAAGAGTAAGGAAAAAGGTCGCAATTAGTTGTACAGTTTTATAAAATAAAATACACGTCCATTTCATTTGTTGAATAACAAAAAAAAAAAAAGAGAGAAGAAAAGAGTTACATGTGCAGAAGTAGGAATCGTACACACGCCAATTGTTTCAATGGGAGTTTAGATTACCACTTCCTACAGATGGAACACTTGTTAACTTTCATCTATTAATTTATGTATCATAAAAATAATTTTGGTGAAAACAAAAGTCAGCCAACTTATGTAGATAATTACTTCACTGGATCAAAGGACAATTTAAAACAATGGATTGGTCACCCAAGATTTGAGCTTATTCGCCATGGTATGCGATCTTAGAACAAGCATTGCATAATTACTGGAATTGCATTGATTTATTCTGTAGTAGTATTTCTTTATGTAGGATGCCATAAACTTAGGCCAACATAATTCGTCATTGCAGCATTTTTTAGTTTACTTTTGTCTATATACATCTAAAGACCATCTAGTTTAGACTGATTGCGTGGCTCTCAAAGTGTGAAGAATTTCATCAGGCATGGTGTTTAATCTCTACATGTTAGAGTCTGGGAATTAATGACCAGTATATCTAATGTGATAAAACTCCAGAAATGTATCAGTAGATCAACATTCTACTATATTGATAAATGAAATAAGAAAAAGAAAAAAAATGTTAAAAATGATGATCACCTGAAAGTAACAAAGGAAGGTGAAAATGATTGAGTTTCAGAAGATGCTGCTGGTCTGCGTATGTATTTATGTGTACATGTGCATACTCTAATAATAATATGGTGGATGCCTATTGTCGTCATTGTTCAGTGCCTAACTTTCCATTTTTTTAATATTAACTCTCACTTGCACAATTGGTTCAAAAGGCTTTGGTCCTACTACAAGTGTCAAGTTTGTATTTGGAGTACTAGGAATGAACATTTTTTCAATAACTAATAGAGTTACATGGTTGTTTGTTAGGCACATAAGAGTTGAATATCATTTCACCTTTTTGTACATCAAACACAAATTTATCTATGGACAAGTCTTGGATGTATCTTGCACCAAGAGCTAGTCCACAATACGTAAGTGGTGTGGAGTATTTTCTAAACTTTGCTTTTGAGAAATCGAGAGTAAATGGAGAGATATTGTGTCCTTGTGCCGATTGTCAGAATAGATTTCACCTTAAAAGAGCCGAAGTACATGATCACCTTATATGTGTTGGCTTCAAGAGAGGGTACTTGAATTGGGTAGATCACAGTGAAAGTAATGAGGTATCATCTTCGAGTATGATGGAAAATGATGAAGGAGACAACGATCATGAAATGCATGAGATACTACATGATCTTTTTCCTATGGCGTCAATGGAAGGAAGTATGGGTGAAGGAAAACAAGACCGAGAATGTGAACCCGAACATGATATGAACCGTGAACAGCAAACTTATAAGAAGAAGTTTGATGATTTGGTTAAAGATGTTGACCAGAAGGTGTATCCTAATTGTAAGCATAACAAGCTGTCTTGCTTGGTTCGTTTATACCATATAAAATCTCTTTGTGGTTGGAGCAACAAATCATTTTCTATGTTGTTGGAGTTTCTTCACGAAGAGTTGTTGCCTCACGGGAATGTATTGCCTAAGAAACATCATGAGGCGAAGAACATCATGAACAAGTTGGGGTTGGGGTATGAAAAAATCCATGCATGTCCTAACGGATGCATGTTATTTTGGAACGAAAATGAGAACAAAGAAGTATGTTCCTTTTGTAATGCTTCAAGATGGAGGCCCAACCAAGAAGATAAATCCAGAGTTGAGTCCGGAGAGGAGGTAGGTATACAAGAGGAGGCGGGTATACAAGAGGAGGCGGGTACACAAGACGAGGCATGTATACAAAAGGAGGCGAGTCTACGAAAGAAGAAAGCAATAAAAATTTTGCGTTGGTTTCCCTTAAAACCAAGGCTTCAAAGATTGTTTATGTCTTCGAAAACTGCCCATCTTATGAAATGGCATCATTTGGAACGGGTAAAAGATGGTAAGCTACGACATCCGGCTGATGCATTGTCGTGGAAACATTTTGATGAGAAGCATCCTGAATTTGCAAGCGATCATCGAAATGTTCGTTTAGCTCTAACGAGCGATGGTTTCAATCCATACAGGTCAATGAATCAAAACTACAGTATTTGGCCCGTCTTTGTTATTCCATATAATTTACCTCCGTGGTATGTCATGAAACAACCAAATTTTATTCTTTCTTTGATCATTCCGGGTCCCAAAAGCCCTAGTAATAAAGCAATGGATGTTTACATGCAACCTTTGATTAAGGAGTTAAAAGAATTGTGGAAGGGTATTGATACATTTGATGCCTCAACGGATCAAAACTTCCAAATGAAAGCCGCAGTTATTTCTACAATATCTGATTTCCCTGGATATGCCAACCTTTCTGGGTGGAGCACTAAAGGGGAATATGCATGCCCTGTATGTGCTTTTGACAAAACTTCGAAATGGTTAGTTCACGGTAGAAAATGGTGTTACATGGGCCATCGAAGATGGCTTGAACCAAATAATAGCTCACGCAAAGATACTCGATCTTTCGATGGACATGAAGAATTAAGACAAGCTCCTATTGTGGCGTCTGGAGATGATAAATTAGATCAATTGAAAGGCGTCGATTTTCTTGCTGAAAATGTTGAGAAGAGTCCTTGGAAAAAGAAAAGCATTTTCTTTAAGTTACCGTACTGGAAAAACTTGTTGTTGCCTCACAATCTTGATGTGATGCATATTGAAAGTAACGTACTCGATAATTTTGTCGGGGCTGTGCTTGGTCAAGTGGGGAAGTCAAAAGATAACTTGAAAGCTCGTCTAGACTTGGAAAAATGGGACATACGAGAAGAACTTCATCCACAAAAGAATCCAAGAAACAATAATCTATCTTTGCCGAAAGCATGTTATGAAATGACTCGAGAAGAGAAAGATACACTCTTAGAAACCCTTAAATCTATCAAGCCTCCCGATGAATATTCGTCTAATATCTCTCGTTGTGTGCAATTAAAAGAAAGGAAGCTTACGGGAATGAAAAGCTATGATTGCCACATGTTGATGCAAGAATATCTGCCAATAGCACTACGTGGTACTCTGCCTGATTATGTTAGCAAAGTAATAATTGAGTTGTGCGATTTCTTTAGGCGGATCTGTCTAAAAGATTTAACAGAGGATGATCTTAGATTTCTTGAATCCCGAGTTGTTGTAACATTATGCAAAATTGAACAAATTTTTCCTCCTTCATTTTTTACTGTCATGGTTCACTTGGTGATCCATCTAGTTCGGGAGGTACGACTCGGAGGTCCGGTGCCTTATCGGTGGATGTATCCTATTGAAAGGTGACTTCTTTCATCCATAATAACTATAACTTTTGCCTTATTATTTCAAAAGTTAGTAAAACTTTCACTCCACTTCCATTTCAGGGATCTTATGACTCTTAAATCATATGTAAGCAATAAAGCTCATCCCGAAGGTTCAATTGCTGAAGGGTATTTAGTGAGAGAAAGCTTAACCTTTTGCTCTCGATACTTGTCTGGAGTAGAAACCTTATTTACGAGACCAGTAAGGAATGATGACGATGATGAAAATCAAAATGAAATTGAGGAATCGAACTTCCTTCGTCCCGGTCGACCGTTAGGAAAACATGAACATTCTAACTTATCATCTCTCAAACGGAAAAGGATCCCTAATTATGAAATTGATGACCAGTCCCTTAAACAAGCACATCGTTATGTGCTATTTAATGTTAACTCGGTCACCCCTTTTCGAGAGTAAGTGAACACAGTTTCCCAATCAAGTTTTACTCCGTTAACAGAAGTGTATAACACTTTTATTTCTCATTTCTTATTGAAGGGAGCATAAAAGTATCATCCGAGGACAAAACCGTTCACGTCGACCGTCTGCGTATGAACTTGAAAAGATTCATTGCCAAAAATTTAGCGAGTGGTTTCGAAATAGGGTAATTATCTTAAACTACAACAAACACCACTACTAATTTATCGGTAAGGTCTAAATAGTTCATTATGAATATTTTCTAGGTTACACGCTTAGAAGAACAAAGTGATCCAAGAGTAACAGAAGAAATTAAGTGGCTTGCTCGTGGTCCGAATAATCATGTGAATCGATATTCGGGCTACTTTGTTAAAGGATATCGCTTTCACACGAAAGAGCATGAGAAAACACTCAAATCTCAGAATAGTGGGGTTGTTGTTAGTGTGGTGGATGCTAATCCTCAAAAGGGTAACACTAGACCAGCTGTGGTGAATTATTATGGTTCGTTAAAGGACATTATTGAATTGAATTATTCTGGTAAGGTACGAGTAATACTGTTCAAATGTGATTGGGTTGATGCTAATAGAGGATGTAAAAAAGATGAATTTGGTGTCACACTAGTGAACTTCTCGTATGCAGTACACACAGGTGCTGAATTACTTGATGACCCTTTCGTTTTAGCATCACAGGCTGATAAAGTTTTTTATTCTCATGACCCAAAGTTAGAAGGTTGGCTTGCTGTTCGGCATGTTAAAGTTAAAGATGCCTTTAACATGCGATGTGATAATGATGATAACAGTCGTGCTTCATCTTCTTGCACACTTGACATACCAAACCTAGATAGGGTTGGAGTTGATGCTGACGAAGTATTGGATGGAACCCTTGTTATTGATTTTGAAGAGGAGGTTGACGAAGATGAAGATTAAGTAGATTAAATTACTTAACTGATTATGTAGTTCTTTCTCATCTAAATAAAGTGCCTTTTAAATTTTGGTATATCGACATGTTTAATTAGTTCAGGTTATGTAATGCTTATTCGTCTCTGTATGGAATTTACCAACTTAATGTACTTCCTTTTGACTTTTCTATTAAGTTATTTGTTTTGATTGTTTTTACTTCAGTTATATGTATTAGTTAGTGCAGCCTTATTTTCTTTGTAGATGTATCAAGTTTTTTGACAAAATTGTATATATGCTCTTCGTTGTGTTACTGATACCTTTGTGTATGCCTCATTTTGCAGATCCAATTCAACCGAAGATTACTTTGAGAGTGGTAGGGTATATTGCCTCACTGGTATGAAAATCTGGCTTCTTCACATGCATGTTCTGTATCGATGTACAGTTTCTATATCATATATCACTTATTAATTTTTTAAGATAATCGGCTAAATTTATACTGTTTATGTTTAAAGTGTAATAGTCTGCTCAAAGCAGTTGCAAGATTGATAATACTGATGTAAGAAATCTAATAAGTAGTTGTAGTGATGATGAATTATTCGAACTTTGCTGACCTGGTATTCTTTTATGAGCAGATATACACTTGCAAAGAATAGTCCGTTTTGTTCTTATTAAAGATTAATAATGGATGCAGAACAAGGTATATCCATGTCGAATTTGGTTTGCTCAGTTTGATATTACGCTTTGTGCTTATTAAAAGTTAATAGGGTATATCCCAAAAACTGATAGGCAGTTTTTCATACAGATCCACCAAAGCGGGTTCGCGGTCCGACTAGGAAACAAGCTATTTGGGATTTAGAACCTGATGAAAGGTTTACGGTTACATTTGATAGTGGACAACCTATTGGCAATGCGGCAAAGGAGTTAACCAGCTTTCTTGGAACACTTGCAAGAATGTGTCAACATGTCGATATAAGTATTGAAGATTGGAGGAAGGTATCAACAGATAAGAAAGATGATTTATGGAGTATCGTGAAGGTAAATTTGATATAATATATGAACACATATATTACCTAATGTATAAGTATTCATGATTCTTATACCTTTAATTTTAGGAAAAATTTCAATTTGCTCCCGTGGAAACCCAAGAAGTCAAATCGTGGGTTATGGGGGACTTGCAACGGAAGTGGAAGACATGGAAATATGAGCTAAAAAAGCGTTCTTTTGATACAAGTTTAACAGTTGATGAAATTGTATTGGCTCAAACTGATTCGAGGGTCAACAAAGAGCACTTCAAGAAACTAGTGACTAAATGGCTTAGTAAGGATGCTCAGGTATAAACCGGTTTGTGTGATTGTGTATATAATCTCTTGTACTTGATCGTTAACTATCTTGCTTTTGGATTCTTAATTTTATTAGAATATCGGGTTTGTGTGATTGAGTATTATAATCTGTGTAGTTAGATTTGTTAAATGGCTTAGAAAAGATACTCAGGTAAACCTAATTGGCAGGTTATTAGTGAGAAAAAGAAGGAGAACCGTTCCAAGTCAATCGAGCCTCATGTATTGGGGACGAAATCTTTCGCTAGACTAGCTGATGAAGAGGTTATGTTATTTTTTGTTTTGTTTTAGTATTATATATAAAAAATGCATTTTGTTAAATGATGAATCATACGTTTGCAGAAAAAAAAAACAGGCTTTCGACCAACACGTGGAAATCTATACATCTTGAGTCGCACAAGAGAAGATGGAAGCACTGTAAACGAAACTACTGCCACAGTTATCGTATGTATACCCCCCCTTATCTTTTCCCTTACCATACCCTTTCATTTTTAACTTTAAAGCCTCATTTAGAAGGAACTCCGGGCAATTGCCAATGAAAGAAGTACAAGCACAAGTGATACAAGTAATACAGACACAGGGAGTGGGGTTGTTGATTGGAGTAATGATGACTTGGCTAAAGTTAAAGGAAAAGAAAAGGGAGGTTATACTCGATGTGCAGGGCCGAATATCAGATTGCCTAGGTCTAAAAGAATTTGTGTTTCTCAAGTTCCAATGTTAAAGGCTCGAGTGAACGAACTTGAAGGTGAGTTGAAGGAAATGAAGCAAAATCAAGCTGCTATTCTACAATTTATGGCAACGTACAAAATTCATAATTTAAAGGAGGAAAATGTCTTGAATACTACAAAGGCAGAGGTAATCATAAAGAGATTTAATTTGTTTATGAAATAAACTGTTTTGGATAAGCAGCTCAAAACTGATTTTTCGAAATTGCGTGTTTTGAAAAGATACGAGTAGATAAGCAGTTCATAAACAAATAATCTGATAAGCTGTTTTCAGTAAGCAATTCTGAACACCCTCAAAGCTGCTTATCTGTTGTATCAAACCACAATACTGATATACATAGTTTCACTGATATACGATGTGTGGTTTATGAATCTCTGTTAACCATTAACTTTATTTTGCAGCTTGTCGGAGGAGTAAACCAGGTATCACAGAGCATTGCCCTTGGGAAACGACCACACATTGCTGTAAGTTTTACTCATCTTAATTCTCTACTTCACATCTATTATTACCCTATAAAATAAGTTTCGTGTTCAAGACACATAAGTTGGTATTGTTCAATCATTATCTAAAGGTTTGATGGTCTGTTTGATTATTGTGGTTTGATACTACATATTATTGTTTATAGAAAATACTAGTCTGTTTATTGCTTTTGGATGATAAATGATTGCAGGACGCTAATGATTCTTCTAGTGTTCATAACCATGGTCCTTCTGCAAACTCAACATCAACTCGTGAAAATAACAAATCTGGTACTTATCAAGTTATCATATGATTTGCATTTTTGACATATTTTGCGATATTGATATAAAAACTAATTGCTCTTTCTTACTCAACAGCTAAAGCTGTCACATCTCCAGGGGAGTCTAAAAAGATTACTCACCTTAGCTTATCCGAAATGGAGCTCCGAAAAATGTTTTTAGCTGAGGACAGGCAAGCTTTTAGTTTCAAAACAAATAATCCATTTTCACAAGTTTAGTGCTAATGTAGATCATTTTTTGTAGTGAGTTGATGCAACTTCATCAACACTTTGTTATGAGCGGTCTAATGTCGGAGAATGAGTTTTGGTGTGTTAGGAAGGTAAAAGTGCGAGTCAGCCATTGTCGCCAGGTATGTTTATAATTAGTTATGTTCCTCACACGTCAAAACTTTAGTTTGACACAATAATTAGTGCTCTGGGATAATATAACTGCCTGATTTATGTTGCCTAATTAGTTGTCACACGATAAAAGTTTCATTACTTAACGCCTTCTGCTATAACCTATTACTAATGTTCTGCTATAACCTATTACTAATGAAACATGGTTGAAATTTTTTTGCCTTTTTGGTTACGTTGAATATATGAATCACGCCAGATATCTTTTGTGATTGTCCGAAAGGTCCACAGTTCTAGGGGTTGCAAAACCATTTCCAAACTATTTGAAAGGCTAGAATTTCCCATAAATACATATTTTCTGCAGCCGGATTCCAAAACCACCAGACACATTATTTCTCGTCACCATATGCAATATGTTAGATTGCTACATAAGTCGTACATTTTGTGATCAGAATTTCTGAAACTCAGTAAAAAAAGATAGCATGCATATTGCGATTTGCATAGTATTTTTCAGTTTTTCTTAAGTTATTTAATTCAATTTCAAAGTATTTATATGTGCAATCTTTATTGGTGTGACTGTTGCAAATCCTTCTAAGATCCTATATGAACATTAATAGCAGCCATGGCATAAGGCCATCATCAACCCGCGCCACTAGTTACTTGACACATGACTGGAACAATCATGTGCCGTTGATTTACAGCGTACCTGTATCTTTTTAATTGCGAAATTGGCGCTATAAACTTGTAGGATATCCGTAGCTTTCATGTCTTTAATTAAACGCCAGGTACGTGTTGCCTTGTTTTATACATCAAAATGTGATAACAGAAGAAGATAAGGTCTGTTCTAACTGGTGAAAATGTTATACTGAAATATCTTGCTTGCCCCACAGAAAAGCTTGAAATGCCAAAATTTATAGATAGGTTTACGTTACATAAGCTAAAACAAACAACCCCTAGGCTGATTGTGATATGTGAATTGTGGTTTCTGGTAGATAGGTTTACGTCACCTACACTGGCGGAGACAGGAAGGGGGCATGGTAATTTGTAGTGTAATTTTTTTGAAATATATGTGTGTTTTGGTGTATCCGGATGCATGGTGATTCTGCTATATGCACGTGTGGAGTGCGTAGCTGAGATTCTAGAGTCCTGGTGGAAAAGCTTATGTCGTAACTGAATATGTTGGTCAAATATATAGCATATTAACTATGGAAACAATAAGACAGTATATGAACAATCTAGCTTTGATTTTAACAATATATAGTACTGCTGATTATAACAATTATCTAGCTTTGATTTTAACAATTATATAGTACTGCTGATTTTAACAAGAACACAGTCTCTGAACATTTTGTTTAATATAGTAGCTGATATAGTAGGATTTAACTGCTGCGTTTAATATGATTAATTGTGTGATTGGTGCAGACATTGAAGTCACTAAAGAGAGAGGATGCACACCTACTTAGGAAATTTGGATTTCAGTATAAAGGGGATCCGAAGCAAGTCTGAAGTTCTGGGAGTCGTAACCAACAACCCATCTGAGAAAAATATGACAATTTTCAATGTTATTGTAAAATTTCTGTTTTGAAGTCATATTCTATGCTTTTATCTGATGTAAATGATGAATATGCTCAGTAACGGGATCCCGTGTTTAGAATATAGAAAATTGAAACATATTTGTATTTTGAATCTAATTTTGATATGATATAGAATCTGGAAACGAAAATTTGAAAATATTGTATTTTGATATTGAACCTGGAATTGAAAGTATCACCATTTTGATATTGTATTTTGATTATGAATAGCTTTGCATACCTTTGCTTACTCTTAGTCTTAGGTGTATAAAGAAAAGAGTAAGCAAAAGTTTATAATTTATGAATAGCTTTGCATACCTTTGCTTACTCTTAGGTGTATAAAGAAAAGAGTAAGCAAAAGTTTTAAGCCTTTTACTTACTTAATTATGAGTAAGTATAGACATTTAGCGCCCCCCCCCCCCCCCCCCCCCCCCCCTATTACTTACTCTTTTGTTATGAGTAGGAGTTTCTAAAATAGCTTTCGGTGACTCTTTTCTTATCTTTTGCTTACTCTTGTGTAAGTAAGGAATTGTCATAAATTTTGTAGTGATACTAATATCCAGGTTCGTGTTTCGTATGCAAGCGTGTCTAATGCCTTTTGAGTTGTTCAAAGTGGCTAAATCCCCGACCCACAAACAAATAAATAGCGAGACTTACGAACTGTGGCCGACGAAAGACCATTCAGCCCGGACTAGAACAAAATGAGCATAAAATGTCGAGTGGGGGAGCAGATTATACTTAAGATCAGATTTAAACACGATAGATAAGAGAAAATATTTAAGTTATATGGAACATTAGATAATTGGAACATTATATCGGCCTTACATAGATGATAACATGTGTCAAACATTGATGAAAATGCGATTCATGCAAAAACTAAATTTCCAAAATTTTTAAACGGCAAACAAAACTTAGTCAAATAAATTTCAAACCATCAAAAGGTGGCAACAATGAATTCCCGTCGTAATCCACCTTCCAAACCCATCACCACCGGCACATCCCCGCCGCAAGAACACGGTCATGCCACATCCTCACGAGCCTCCACCTCACATGTAAACATCGGTCCAGGAGTACGCAAAAAGGCCACAGGAATAAGACAATGGCTCCTTGTAGATTCCACGGGGCAAGGCCAAGTGGTTGAGGCTGGTAAGCATACGGTTATGAGACGGACAGGGTTACCAGCACGTGATTTACGTATTCTAGATCCTATGTTGTCTTATCCGTCTACGGTGCTTGGTAGAGAACGGGCTATTGTTGTAAATTTGGAACATATCAAGGCTATTATTACTGCATATGAGGTGCTTTTGCTTAACTCGACGGATCCTTTTGTTGTTACGTTTGTTGAAGAGCTTCAACGACGTATCATGCGTTATTATCATGCAACTGCTGCTTCTCAGGTTATGAATTTATGTTTTCCGTGAAATGTTTCTTATTTTAAATCATGAATGACTAATAGGCAACACGAAAACAATATTGTTACACAAAATTAAAATAAAACTAACATAAAATTTACGTGGTGCAGCTAATAAACAATCTAGGTAGCGCAATTAATATTAATAATATGATTTTGCTATTACGTAAGGCTCAAATTTTTTGGCATAAAACTATGATTGAAAACGTAAGATCAGCTTCGAATCCGACCCCTATACTAAAATTTGTAAGTTTTAAGACGTTTTCTGATTTTTTGTTTTGAAATGTTTTTTAAACAGGCAGGAACAGCGAATTCAAATGATAAAGACTGGACACATTTGTATGATTTGGGAGAACCGAAACCTGAGGGAGTCACCCCTCCAAGTGTATCAACCACTAGCCGAGAAAAAAATGAGGATGTTAAACCAAATGGATTACATTCTCTTGATAGCCGTGGAGTTAGACTCATTCGTTTCGAGTTCGTTGCATTAGAGGGTTGCATAGAGGCAGCTTGCAGTTCCTTAGACAAAGAGGTGAGCTGTTTTACTTTGTATTTACATCATTGTGGTTAAATAAGCAGGGGTTGTGTCCGTCCGTAACCAAACAGCTCTTTGTTTTTTTCTTGGGTAACCATGGTTCCCGACCCATTGGTTGGCTAATCCATAGGGGTTTGAGCATAGACCCAAAATGGGTAAACCCCTTTGATCACCTCTACCACCAAAGCTACTTTCTTCCTATCTTATCATGATTTAGGCAAGGACGTTGGAGACAGAAGCGCATCCGGCTTTGGATAAGTTGACTACAAAGATTAGTACGCTCAATCTTGAACGAGTTCGCCAAATTAAAAGTAGGTTGGTTGCTATTTCAGGACGTGTTCAAAAGGTTCGTCACTTTTATGTGAATTAAACATATAGGGTTTTTACTTTGGTCTTGTACACTATATCAATCCATACTATTAATAACTAATTCAGATTATTTTAGGTTCGGGACGAATTAGAGCACTTGCTTGATGACGATGGAGATATGGCTGAAATGTATTTGACTGATAAGCTGATGCAACAGCTCGAAAATGCTTCTGAAACATCATCTTTAGACGAGCAAGATAACGTTGATGAACATGTTCTTCAATCAGAAGCGGATGATAGGTTTGTATTCTCTATTGACAGCATACCACCTGCTTTTTTTTATTATCTATTCTAAAATAGGAATTACCGTTATATACTCTTGCACTATATTAGAGTTCCTATAGAATCCAATGAGAGCATAAATGAAGTCAATCTTAAAAAGATGGATAGCCAACGTGAACGATTTTTAAGATCTAATACACTTGGAAGAGAAAGTCGTATTACTAGAAACACAACTATCAAACACCGTGACGAACTTGAATCGCTGTTGGAGGCTTATTTTGTCCAGATAGATGGTACTCTAAATAAATTATCAACGGTATGTCACTCAACTTAAATAATGGTACCTTCCAACCTGCTTAAAAATACTCAATTTGACCCGTTACCCAAATGTACATGTTTAGTTGAGGGAGTATGTGGAGGACACGGAAGACTACATCAACATAATGTTGGACGACAAGCAGAACCACCTTTTACAGATGGGAGTCATGTTGTCAACCGCAGGTCTAATAATAAATGCGTTCGTGGTCGTGGTTGGAGCATTTGGAATGAACATAAACATTGATCTTTTCAAAGGCGACACAGATGCTGAAAAGGATATTGGTATGCGTAAATTTATATGGACCGTTGGCGGTTGTACCACTGGTAGCATCTTTCTTTATGTTCTTGCTATTGCGTGGTGCAAGCAACAAAGGCTTCTAGAGTAATTTCATGGCTCTTGAAGGCAGAATCACTTCAAACTAGCTGATTTTTTACAACATTTTTTTGGTTCATCTTGACCTGACCCGTGTAGCATAGCTATGACGGGTGCGGCTAATAGAACCTGTTTGTATACAGAAGTGATGTGAAACACTATGGTAATTAATTGAAAAACATGTAGTTATTGCCTTATTGTTGGCTAAGAAAGACTTAATATTGTTGTTATGTTTGACATTTGACAAATTTATCAGTTTATCACTACATCTTAATACTGCTATCAAGGAACAGATATTGAAAGATTATACTTCAAATAATGAAAAGATATAGACATGTCCATATCTTGATACAAAAAAATTGTAAGATTTAGGGTGTCTGTACGACGGTGTGATAATCCTAGATATCTAACTTGAATCGTGTAAGTTCACTTTCCGTATTTCTACCCTATGGTGTCTGGGTTACACGAAATCCTTATCGGGATAATTCAAGTAGAACACTTTGATTCTAGGCACAAGAGATCAAAGCAGGAACAGAGAGGAAATTGTATGAATTTTCGTTATGTTGTGTGAGAAACAATCTGGTAGTTTATCCACCAACCAGAAACGACAGTTTTCGGAGGTTACAAAACGAACAGTTATAACTGTTCTCCAACAGACATGTTGGTTGGGTTATGGCGGGAAAAAAAGGAAATTCCTTAATATTCATGTTGGTTGGGTTATGGCGGGAAAACGAACAGTTATAACTGTTCTCCAACGAACAGTTACAACTGTTCTCCAGCAAGGGGCTCTGCCCCTTGACCCCGCAAGGGGCGCTGCCCCCTTGACCCCCGCATTTTCGTCATGGGCGATAACATATTAGCTCAACGAGTGTGCACTCCGCACTTCCCCTAACTCGCGTCAGAACCGAATATGAAATCTCATTGATCTCTAGTAAATCCCGATTAACTAAAATAGTTGATGATAATAAAATCACCAACAAAAATTAATACAGTACAAAACTAGGAACAAACACATATATCTGACAACATATTATAAATATCTCAGCTACCAAGCATTATGTAGGAACGGATATTGTATTATTGGAACCAACTATTCTAAACGCATATAAAAAAACTAGGCATAATTCTGTGGAAAAGTTTAAAAACTTATTTTAATTCTCATTTAGTTTATACAAAATCAAAATAATAGTATATAACAAAGTAAACTACGATGGGAACGAAACTCGCTGATAATAGAAGTGATCACATATTTGGCAACTTTAAGTTCAGGATGTAGCCTTCCATCTCACACCCTATCTAGGAAGTATCTCTGAAACGTCATTTGCCAAATGTTGGGATGATCTTGATCTTGATTTTAATGTTTTATGTTGTGCTAAAACACTGCTACTTGTCGAGGAACTGTACTCACTAAAGAGTGGCATTT
Source organism: Glebionis coronaria (assembly GCA_025667525.1). Taxonomy (NCBI): domain Eukaryota; kingdom Viridiplantae; phylum Streptophyta; class Magnoliopsida; order Asterales; family Asteraceae; genus Glebionis; species Glebionis coronaria. The sequence continues at coordinate 552,045,944 of CM046880.1, forward strand.
CAGGGTCAGTGTTACTACGCATGAAAAATGCAGGTTCTGATGGTACTGGAAGCGTAACAGAGAAGCTATTAAGCATAAGAACAACTGAAGCCATGGTTGGCCTATCATTAACGTTTTCTTGAACACACAATAACCCAATGTGGATGCTTCTAACTACGTCACGCAGTGAACCTGATCCTGTCCCTAATATAGGATCTATTATATTTAGTATTGTCCCATTCCGCCATGTTTTCCATGCCTAAACAAAGATAACAGTATGTTATTTAACATCTTAAAAACTAATATGAAAAGTGATTTTGGCAAGGAAATCAATAACATGTTTTCAGAATAAATCTCTATAAGTAATTCGTTGACCGTTGTGATGAGACAATTCTCCACAAAAGTATATATGTAATTATTGATTGATTTGGTGTTACTGGGAGAAGCTTACGAAGCTAAGCAAGTCTTCGATGCTATATTCATCACGAAAACATTGGTTTTTCTGACCAGTTACCATCTCCAACACTAACACACCAAAGCTAAAGACATCCGATTTTACTGAGAATTGACCGTGCATGGCATATTCGGGTGCCATATAACCACTGTACAAGAGAACAAGACAACAAAGATTTGAGCACTTTCACATTTGGAGGGAATAAACAAGAGAACTACCGAATGATATTGTCCGGAGTACATATACTTACTAGGTTCCAACAATTCGACTAGTGTCACCATGAGTTTCCTCTGGTTTGAACAATCTTGCCATGCCAAAATCTGCAATTTTAGGGTTCATCTCGGCATCTAATAAGACATTACTAGCTTTCATATCCCGGTGAATAATCCTTAGGCGTGAATCTTCATGAAGATATAACAGTCCCTTAGCTATGCCTTTGATGATGTTATATCGTTTTTCCCAATCAAGAAGTGTACGCTTTGTGGGATCTACAAACACCATCACAAAACTATATTTAATACAACAAAAACAGTATCCGCTAACTCAAAATTGTGTCGCAAAAGTGGCCAAACATTGTTATAATATCAATCAATACTAATGTATTTTTCCGCCAAGCAATTTTCACCCAGAAAATTAACTTCAATTCTTCTGCTACAACTGTTACATCAATCATGTTCTCAAAATTGTGTCACTAAAGTGGCCAAACATTGTTATAGTATCAATTAATACCAAAGTCAAATAACTTTTTTTACGCTAACTGTTACATCGTAAACTAATAGGAGTATTTTGTTAATTGGGAACTTAATTGAAATGAAATGGGTTCGAGGTATGTTGCTAAACATGTTACTATATTTTTTGCTATGTATGATATGGTTCCCCAAATCGATCAAGGTAGTAATCTATTATATTTATTCTTTCTTTTTATTGGTTGTCACATGTGAGGTCGAAAAAAATAGGGCAAGTTAGAGCTTACCAAATATAAACTGATCAAGACTAGCATTTGGCAAGAACTCGTAAATGAGAAGTCGTTCGCTTCCTTCTAAGCTGAAACCAAGCAACCTAACCAAGTTACGGTGTTGAAGTTTCGCAACTAGCAAAACCTCATTCTTGAATTCTACGTCACCTTGCCCAGAATCTCTCGCAAGCCTCTTTACTGCTATCTCTTGTCCATCTTCAAGTTTACCCTAAATATCATTTGAGAATAAGATATATAGTCATGTTACATTAACATATATTCTTGTTCTTTGAGAAATAATCAGAAACATAGAGATTTGAATGTATACCTTGTAAACCGCTCCAAAGCCGCCTTGTCCTAGCTTATTCTCTTCAGAGAAGTCATTTGTTGCTACTTTTACTAAACTGAAGTTATATTGCAATGATTCAGCCGTTCCAACATCCATACTTTCATCTGGTAGATAAAGAGAGCTAGAATTTAACTTGACGGCGAAGTACAATCCCTATACTATATATATATTTTTTGAACGGCAATCCCTATACTATATGACCATTGTACATATTACAAACTTGGAACTTACTGATCTCCTTAATCACAGTCTGTGATCTTTGCCGCTTCTTTTTTCTCAATCTTATGAAGATACAAATGGAAGTGATTATTATTATGGCACTGACTGTCACAATAGCTATTACTATTATCACAATTCGTGTACTGCTTGTGTTTTTCCCTGCAAAAATATATTACTCATGAAATAGTTGTCTCAATTTCAATGAACAAATATTAGAACATTCATACAGGTTTCTAAAATGGGTAGTTTTGGGCTGCTGTTAGTAATTTGGTTATAACTTCCTTCTCAGAAAGTCAGCAACTTATAGTTTTTAATAAGTTTGAGAGTTTTGTTTGAATAATATAAGTTGGGGTAAAATGGAAGGTAGTAAGTCTAATAATATTGAATGTTCTTGAGCCTTTATAAGGTGGAACAATATTGATGTAAGCAGAACATGAAAAATTAATAAACTCTTCTATTGAGTGCCTTTCGTGAGTTGAATTTTTTCCTCCAAGTGTGTTTAAAATAGTTGTATTGCTGATTCCTTGTGCCTATCTCTGTCACGGTGTGAACAAGATTCCGTGAAGCAATCTTTTCTACGGCGTAGAGGGATTTCCTCCTCTATGCCAAAGAAGCTACGTCTATTTTTTAATTTGTGTCTTAGGTTCTCTACGGCGTAGAGGCATCTCTCTCCCTACTCTGTAGAACTTTTGGATAAATAATTTCACGCATCAATCCTCTCTACACGGTAAAGGAAAAACCTATTTTTTTTTAACGGCGAGTTAATTAGTAGTTAGTGATTTGAGCCCACAGTGACATTTAATTGAACAGTATGCAAGCCTTGAACCTTCTTCTTTAAGGGATAAACCCCACTCCCGCTTTCTATGTATTTCAGGCCCTGAAATTCGAAGGTCTTAGTGAGACTCGAACTTCAGACCTCTCCAAGAATACCTCCCCAAGGTTATCCTTCTCTACGCTGTAGAAAGCTCGATAGCTGCGATTCCAGTTTTAATTAGTTTAAGTCGAATTCTGCTATACTTTCTTTAGGTTTCTTATAGTTATTATTACCCAAGTTTCCCTTCCCTGTAAATATATGGTTCATTTTTATTATCATTCAAGTTTTGATTTTTAAAAAACTTGTGTTTTAATAGCTATTCTCTTGTTTGAAACTAAAAAGAAAGTCTAGGGATTTACAGACGCTGCTAATACAATACCAAAACAGAAACAGCTAACCTAAATACAAAAGTTAACCTTATGACCTTAGAATAAGAAATTATGTTCGTATTTACTGATGTGTTTAAACATAAACTTTTTCCACGCTTTAGAAAGGTAAGGATCTGTTTGATAAACCTAAGTTCATAATGCAACAGGAAGCATGAATTTAAATTTATCTACTTATAAGATTGCGAATATTGTGATGTGTTTTTGATATCTTTGCGTTTATAGACAATCAGACATACTAATTTTAGAAACTTTCCCACGTCAACTAAGCCACATATAGAAAAAGTGTGTGCAGATAGTTTGTTTGCTATGTTTTTACGGATTAATCCATTGCTGGAAATGCAATAATTCTATAATAATTCATACCTTGTGATGGCGATGGAACCTGCAAACTCGGTGGTGGTGCTGGAAAGGGCGATGGTGGCGGGGGTATTGCTAGATTACTCTCGTTAAAAAATGGATACATCTCGTACCTAAAGTTACACATAGGGAGAAGAGTTCTTCTTCCAAGTCTCCCACTATACGAATTTGAAAACTCATTAATTACACTTATCAAGCAATCACTGCACTGACTGCTTATTAAATCTGGAGTACACTGCACAAGGCCATAAATGGTTGTGAGATCAAACCCCGGTGTTTTCCCTGCGGCAAACTTGCGACGCGAATCACCAGCAGCCGCTTTGGCTATCAGATCGTTCAAAAACGGCCGTAGGGCCTTATTGAAACGATCTGGATCAGATGAGTTTTGCATGTTCCACATAAGGAGATATGGCTTCGGTTGATCTTGATATTTTCCTAATATTGTTTGGTTGGAGTATCTTAACAAGCAGTGGTCGTAGTATACGGTTGCGTCCTTTTGGTTAGGGCAACCTTGTTTCAAGTTAACAATGGAATCATTTAGACAACGCTGACATACATCGAGATTGACATCCCCTCGGCATAGGGCGATTGAGTTGACTGTATCAATGCCTTGTCCGATGGAGTAGTTAAAGAAACCGAAGCCAGAGTTGTTGTTAGAGAGGACAGAGAGAGCTGTGTCTAGATTTTTTTCGAACGTACTGTTCCTAGTATAATTAGCAGCACTTCCACATATATTGTAAAGGAAATCTGATTGCGAGAAGGCTGGGATAGTGAATAGATTTATGACAATAAGCACGAACCATATGGGTAGTTTTTCGGCGAGTGTGATCATCATGTTTATACGCAATGAAGGATTTGAATAATTGGATGGTTTTAAAGGGTCATATGAAATACCGAACAGCTTTCTAAAAATCCATCTTACCATTTATTATGCAATATGCATATATTTTTCTTTTATACTCCGTACTTTTTTTGGTAAAAGAGACTTAACCGAAAAAGATAATCAGCATAATGGAATATGATTGAATATCAGCAAATCTTTTGTATGTATTAACCTTGTGTACACAAACTTTTTTTTTGAGAAGAAAAACGGGCATAAAGCTGTGTCGCTAGTGTTTTTGTATAACAAAACTAAGTCTATTAAATACAAAATTTATGCATTTAGTTGTCTAAACATTACTATTCATAGCACGTTATATTTTGATAAGTATCTCCACCGCATTAGGTGCAAAGAAATCAAATTTATCAAATACAAAAAAAAAACACGTGTTGATTTTTAACACATGTTTTATCGAGTTTAGTCACTTTGCACGAGACGGCTTTTAAAACAGCCTTACACTATAAAATTTCGACTGCTTAACCCCACAAGAGGAGAAACCAATTTCAATTCAACCCATCCAAAAATCAACACGTCAGCTAGCTGGTGTGAGTGTGTATCTTCAATTCCATATGACTGTGTGTAAAAAAGAACATCTTTAAAAAAATCGTATCGGCACTTGAAATCCGAGAGTTATTAAGAATCCAAACATGCCTTGCGACAAACATGGCATATCACAATAACCGGATATAAGGAATTACAAGGCGATACTTAAAGAAAATGTGATACTTCACCGTTGGTATAAATTGACCGAGCCTGTCTATAGGGATTGCTAGTAAGAAATCTTGATCATGAGAAGTGGATAGACACTTGAAAACTGTTATCTGTTCAACCGTCATGTCAAAGTTGGATTCCATATCTTTAACCATCTCACTGAAAAGGCACTCACCAACATTTCTTGAGCTTTAGATGGGGCAGTGCCCTTATTAGCGAAAATGATAAAATCAAAGGTTGGAATTTTATCACGAAAACACGTCAAAGCGGAAACGCAATCATATTCCTTACCACATATGCCACCCAGCTAAGATGTGGTATTGTAACACCCAAGATTGGGCCATCGAGGCCACAAAAGCACGAAAAGACCATTTTTGCCGACTACAAGCCCAAACCACGAAGACGAATAAGTAAAGAAGCAAGTATTGACTGCAAGTACTCACGTAAATCTTTGTAAAAAGAACAATATTGAATCCTCCATGGTAAAGGTTAACAAGTCCTTTAACCAAATAAAATAAAATAGAGAAAGGTATAGAGAGACGTAAAGGACCCGCTTGAATGCTTAATAATCATCATACTCCGTATGATGGACACTAGTTTCTTCTTACACTAGAGGAGTAAAAGACCCGCTACACATCTAGTCAATTCGGTGTTCTCCAGAGGTGGAAAGCTAAACGCATTTATAGTACCTAATTACCAAAAGTCTATAGCTAATGATGAGTAGTTTATTTTGTAGATTTGTACTCAAACTCGACCTTGACGTGGGTAAATGGGAATAGACATTAAAGTCTTGCGTGAAGACTTGAGGTGAAGCGAATTGGAATGATTTGTGCATTGACATTGACAACCCTAGCCAAAAATGACTTCCAAGTCTTCTGGCCCCATTTAAATGCTGTTCATTTATGAATTTTCTGAATGGCTAATGCTAATCATAGAAGAAACGTTTTTTATTTGCATTCCACATAGGGAGAGGACAAAGTACGAGGAAACAAGGTTGCATTCTAATACGGAGCTTTCTTGTTGGAGAAACTTCAACGAAACGGGTCTCAGTTCGTCTATTAATGAATTGGCATTCTAATACGGAAACCACACCACCAACATAGGTTATTCATTAGTAGGTAGCGTCCTTACATTCTTGGTTTTTTCTTCGATTAATTGTTCTTACTTTTTTTTTGCACTATTAATGTTTCCAATCTTAACACAACTATGGGCCATCCTAGTGGTACTATTAATACCACCATTACTCATGTGGGAAATCTAAAACTATCTCCATTATATTACTCATGTGGGAAATCTAAAACTGTCTAATAATGGGATTCAGTATGATGTGCTTGTTGATCTTGGTTGTAAATAAATTAATTATAGATTTGTTGGTTTTGATGAAGATACAAGTTATATTCAAAACGTGAACAAGGGAGTAATCTTGGGGAATAGTAGTGAATGAAGAGGCATGTACATGTTTGATGCAATTAAAAACAAGTGCTTAGGTAATGTTAATACTATTGTGTCTTTTAATGTGTCTAAGGATTTGTGGCATAGCATGCTTGGTCAAGCTGTTGATCAAATCTTCGGTGTGCTTGAAAATAACCTTTATCTATCAGTGATGTTGATAATAAAATAAAAAAAATAAAAAAATAAATAATAATAATAGCTTCGACCAGCATATATGCTACTTTACTCATGGGATGGAGGGTTGGACGTGTGTGTGGATTTGACTGGATCTTCACCTTTGACGCAATCCGGGATGGCTAATTTTGTGCCCGGTCGCGTTGTGGTCGATGCTGCACAACGTAAACGTGCTAAGTATGGGACTAAGTGTGCCGATATTGGATATGGGTTCCTCCCATTTTCTTTCTCTTCTTTGGGGTAACTAGAGGGGGACGCAGTTACATTGCTGAAACGGATTCGAAAGTTCTCTGTTATTCAAGAAATTGGAGCGCGTACTGCTGTTCATATTTTTAACAGGACCAGTTTCGCTATTGCTAAAGGAGTGGGAGCCCAGATAGTATCTCGGCTTCCCACTAATTTCTTGTAAATCCTATTATTCTAATGTAGTGATGTTTAGATAAATAATAATCATAATAATAATAATAATAATAATAATAATAATAATAATAATAATAATAATAATAATAATAATAATTATTCTGCTGCTGTTAGAGTTCTTTCCTCATCTGGTGTGGCTCCTTATAATGATATTACTCTTGAAGACCTAAAAAATAAACACCCTTTTGTTCATGCTCCTTCTTTGCCAGATATTTCTCTTGACCATCATCTCCTTGTTGCTTCTCGATCTAGGGTTCTTGACATGATCAAGAGTTTTCCCCGAGGTACGTCTTGTGGGCGGGATGGGTTGCGGGCCCAACACCTTTTAGATTGTTTGAGTGGTTCTGCGATTGCTATTTCTGATGATTTAGTTTCTTCTATCACCCAAGTAGTGAACCTTTTTCTTGATGGGCGGTGTCCCAAGGTGTTGGGTGAGTTTATCGCCAGTGCTCCTCTCACTCCGTTGGTTAAGCCGGGTGGTGGGATTCGTCCCATTGCTGTTGGTACTGTTTGGAGACGGCTTGTCTCCAAGGTATGTGCTTATGAGGTTGGTCCTTCTTTGGATGGGTACTTTGGTGATTTTTAGTTTGGGGTGGGGGTGTCGGGAGGGAGTGAGGCTATTCTTCATGCTGTGAATCGTTTTCTTGAGAGATATGGTGATGATGTCGGTTTGTCGATGTTACTTGTGGATTTTAAAAATGCTTTCAATTTGGTTGATCGAGAGGTTATGTTGCAAGAGGTTCGTCTTCGTTGTCCCTCTATCTCGTCTTGGGTGGAGTTTTGTTATTCTAGTCCGGCAAGGTTGTATTACGGGGAACATGTATTAAGTTCATGTCAGGGGGTACAGCAGGGTGACCCTCTTGGTCCGTTACTCTTTGCTCTTGTACTTCAACCATTGATATGTAATATTCGGGACTCCTTCTCTCTTTCTTTACATGCCTGGTATTTGGATGATGGAACTATTATTGGGGATACTTTGGTTGTGGGGAAAGTTTTGGAGTGCATCATGGAGGATGGCCCAGTGTATGGATTGCATCTGAATATTGATAAGACTGAAGTTTGTTGGCCGACCGAGGATCCTCGCAGCAAGTTTATTGGTGTGTTCCCAGATAATATTGCTCGACCTACGCGCGGTGTTAAGTTACTTGGGGGGCCTGCGAGTGTAGATCTTGATTTTTGTAGTCAGCTTGTGTTGAAGCGTGCGGTTAAGACTATTGAGTTTATGGATGTTGTGGCCAAAATTAATGACCCTCAATGTGAGTTGCTGCTTCTTCGTTCATGTGTCGGTATTTCCAAGCTATATTTTGCTATGCGTACTTGTTCACCTTGTGCTTTCAAGTCTGCCCAAAGTTCTTTTGATTTGGCACTCCGTTCTTCTTTAGAGCGTATCGTTGTTGCTTCTGGACCGGGATTTGGTGATTGGCAGTGGAGACTTGCTAAGTTTCCCTTTTCCTTTGGAGGGTTGGGTGTTTATTCTGTGGGTGATGTATTGCATTATGCTTTTCTTGCTTCTCGGTTACAGTCAGCTGATTTATAATCTAAGTTACTTCAACACACTGATATTAGATCTTATGGACTCCAGTTTGATGATGCCTTACGTGTGTTTAACTCGGTTATGGAGATTGATTTTCTAAGTAATCCGAGTGAGGTCGCTACCCCCAAACTCATGAAGAAAATGGCAGATATATATTTTGCCCGGGTTATTAAGAATGCAAAATCCACTTTCGCTTTATCTGCTCGTCAGTTGGATTTATGGGCATCTCAGAGGGAGGATCATACGTCTGACTGGCTTAGGACGGTTCCTATCCCCGGATTAGGTCAGACTATGAATGGGAGGTCTTATCGATGTGTTTTGTGTTATCGCTTAGGTATTCCCTTGTTTTCTGTTTCGAAGCCCTGTTCAGCTTGTTCGAGAGTATTAGATGAGGATATATTTGGGGATCATGCGGTATCGTGTGCTGGCATCGTTGGGATTAAGCATCGTCACAATTTGGTACGTGATACTCTTGCTGATATATGTTACTGTTCAGGGATATCTGTCGGAAAGGAAGTTAATATTGGATTAGATGGAGGACCTGATAAGGCCTTACGTCCAGCAGATATTTTGTTTTATTCTTGGGAGGGGGTAAAGATGTGTGCGTTGATCTGACTGGTTCTTCTCCTTTGACTCGTACGGGGATGAATGACTTTGTTCCTGGCCGAGCTGTGATTGATGCTGCACAACGTAAACGATGCAAGTATTTGGCTAAGTGTGCAGCTCTCGGATATGGGTTTCTTCCTTTCTCATTTTCTTCTTTAGGGGAGTTACAGGAAGATGAAGTTGCGTTGCTGAAGCGGATCCAGAGATTTTCTAAGGCTCAAGACATTGGAGCGCGCGCTGCTGTACATATTTTCCATAGAATAGGTTTTACCATTGCTAAAGGGGTGGGAGCGCATATAGTATCTCGACTCCCATCCAATTTGTTGTAAATCCCTTTTTGTTTCTAATAAAGTGATGGTTTATAATTAAAAAATAAATAATAATAATAATAATAATAATAATAATAATAATAATAAAAAAGCCAATTATATTATATTTATTAAAAAATAATAATAATAAAAAAAAATAAAAAAAATAAAGTGATGGTTTGATAAAACACATTGATAAGTCCATAGAATAGGTTTTGCTATTTCTAAAGGGGTGGGAGCGCAGATTGTATCTCGTCTCCCATCCAATTTGTTGTAAATCCCTTTTTGTTTCTAATAAAGTGATGGTTTGATAAAAAAATCAATAATAATAATAATAATAATAATAATAATAATGAGAAAATGGAGATTGATTTTTTGAGTAATCCAAGTGAGGTCGATGCCTCCAAACTCATGAAGAAACTAACAGACATATATTTCACTCGTGTTATTAGACGACTCAATCTAATTTGTCCCGATCTACTCGATAAATGGCTTTATGGAAATCTCAAATGGAGGACTATACTTCTGTCTGGCTAGGGTAGTTTTAATCTCTGGGTTGGGACAAATTATGAACAATAGGACTTATAGGCGTGTATTATGTAATCGGTTGGGTGTCCCCTTATTCGCTGTCCCGAATCCTTGTTCAACTTGCTTGATTGTTTTTTAGGGAGATATTTATGGGGAACATGATGTATCTTGTGTCAGTATTGTTGGTATTAAACATCGATATAACATTGTGCGTGATACGCTTTTCGATATATGTTTTCGGTCTAGAGTTATGTTGGTATAGAAGTTGATATTGGTCTTAGGGGAGGGCAGGATAAACCCTTACGTCCAACTGATATGTTGCTTTACTCGTGGAAGGGGTACTTGATGTATGTGTGGATTTTGTTAATACAAATATCACATTAAAACAATGTTTATATTTAAATCCCTCCTAACTTTTGTTAACGAAAAAACATCAAAACTATTTTTATGCTTAAAAACAACACTAAAACTTTGGATCATTGTTTTTATGTTTCTCGCTTTAGTAAAAACTTCTTCTATATTTATATGATTTTGTATCAACTTACAAAATACAAAATGGGGCATATACATGATCATAAATCTGATCCAAAGTCAAAGTCTAATTCAATAATAGCCTTGAGTGATATCTTGGATAATAGATTTTGTTTATGGCTAAAGCAAAGTCGAACCGTACGGATCCAATTCAAATTGGGTATGCGGGGTCCGTACACTGCTGAGCTTAGTGCCTATAAATACCAAGCATTCTCCAAGCTTAGAACTCACCCCTCTTCTCCATAATCTCTCTCAATTCTATGATTTTATTTTACCATTATAATCTATATTCTTATTCTTATTTTTATCTCTTGTTGTATAGATCTTACTCTCTTTGAGAATCTTCAACAAGAAATCTCTAGTTAAGCTTTGATCCATCAAAGTTTACTTGTGTGATTCTATTAAGAGTTACGTATATAGTCACCATTGTTGTACTCATTTATCTAGTACTTGTGTAATAGTGTGGTAGTATTTTAGTTCTCAAAATACGTATTATAAAGGGAGTTGTTGTACCCGTGTGAAAGAACACGACATCTTAGCTTAGGTGTCGGTAAATATTGTAAGCGATGTGTAAGGATTTCTCCACCAGTATAAAGGAGGTTGTTGACTAGAGTAAGTCAAACTCTCGAGTTGGATACTCGAAGAGTGGAAGTAGGGGCAAGATAAGTAAGATCTTGCTAGGCCGAACCCCTATAAATCTCTTTTATTGCGTGGTTTGATTATCTCTTCCATTCTCTCTATTCTTGCATTGTTTTAACTTAATCATACTCGATCTATATATCCTTAGTAATCATAAGTAAAGTTTCAAATAAGCACAATTAATTAGTAAAACTATTCAAACCCTTTCAAGTTTTCCACAAATTTGACAGGTTTATCTCCTTTAACGCAAACTTGGATGGTTGATATTGCGTGAATATTGGTATGGTTGAGTTGTATGTATAGTCAATTAGGCTGTGATGAGTTTTAATGCGATTGGTTAAAGTAGAGATTCCCCATATCTTGGTGGGGCAACCATTTGAGATTGTATCCACGACGGGTGTATCCTCTTTATGTCTAATATTACCCACTATAAGCCTATAGATGTAGAATGGTACCACGACATACCTAAAACTTATATGGTTAGAAATGTGAAGAAGATGGTCATCAGTTAACATATTTATCCTGTTTTACTATTGTAGTTGGTTATGATTCTTTTTTACGAACCGGTAAAACCTGTGATTACCTGTATCTTGGCGGGGTAACCAGTCGTGGTTGCAACCATGTTTAAGCCGAATATTTCCTAATTTGAGCCTATGAATGCGAGTTTCTGGGAACATAATACCCTAATAAAAAAAATATGTTTCATACGTTTTTGTGACATAGAGCCTTAGAAAACGAGAAATTGAAGTACTTTATAGTTATTACTATTTGAAGCTCGGAATTGAGTTACCTACGTGCACTATTCTAGAGTGTATCTTTTCAAAATTATTTTATGGTTCTTAGATCCGACTACACCAACCGCTATATTCCCAGTATCTAAAAATTATGGATGTGATGAGTTATAACGAACTCGGGTAGAGTTGGGATTATCCGTATGTTGGCTTGACACCCTTATTCGGTTGCAGCCACGACGAACCTTTCCTCTTCTTCTGCTGAATAATGCCCAATCTAAGACTATATGCGCACGATAACATTTTTTACGAAATCATGTTAATAAAGTGTATATCTAAGTATCATGTGTCGTGGCGCGTGAAACGCGTCACACAATCGCCAGCGGTAACGAAGGGGCCGGTGACATCGAAGGGAAGTGGTGCACCCGGGTTGAAAATATCACTTTAAGGGGGGGGGAACTAATGAACAACCAAGAACCATGAGTACCAATATATATACTTTTTGACAAATAAAGATCCGAAGATGTGGATAATGAACAAAGAGAAGAAACAAGGATGGAACGATTGTGTTAATGTAATGATGCCTAAAAACGTTAATTGCATTTTTCGGTCTCGCTTTGTTTTGATTACGACAAAGTATAAAAACAAGCATTTACGAAAACAACGAAAAACAAATTCTTGAGTTCAGGTATTTTTTCATTTCAACCATTATCACTTAAGGTATGAACAAACAAGTTTTCATCTTAATAAAGTGATCAAGGATTTAAGTTTTTTTAAAACTCATCTTTTATTAAATATGACAAAATTTTTTTAAGAAAATGTTTTATTAAATTAAATATTTGAAAATTTGAAAATGGCATATTCCATTTGGGTTTAGAATATCCTTTGAGGATAATTATACCACCAGATGTGACTACCCCACTAAAAGACAAAATGGAGCAGAGTCTACGACCGTGGTCCCTTAACGGTCTATACGGTTCCTTATCAATAAGGAACCGCAGGCACAATTAAGGCACCGCGCTCAGATATGACCGTTGGGCTTTTGTCCTATAAATAGTGGACCATTCTTAGATTTTCTCTTCACCTCTTTTGCACACATATTTCTAGATTCTAACATACTTCTTAAATCATTCAAATCCTTGATTATTTGGTTGATTACTACTTGTTTAGAAGTGAATCTTTCTCCTCCCATCTCTTCCTCTTCAAGTGCAAAGAGAATAACACTTTCATCCTTGAAGTGTTGAGTCTACCTCAATATCTATTGAAGATCAAGTTTTATTCATTCATTATAGTTGTGTAGTGTTGATCCAAGTAGTTGTGTTATTTTGAGTTGTGTTGTGAAGATCCAAGTAGTTGTGCTATTTGGTAGTTGTGTTGTGAAGATCTAAATAGTTTTGTCTATTTGGAAGTTGTGTATGTATTAGAGTTAATACTTTGTCCTCAAAGTATATTGGTGTATATTGGTCCAAGATAAGATTAGGGCTCGACTTTTAGCTTAGAGTCGGAAATTGGATAAGCAACGTTGTGTACGGTTTCTCCACTTTAAGGATCTTGTTGATTAGTGAACTCTCGAGTAAGGAGTACTCGAGGAATGGAGTAGGGACGAGGAGTGAGCTTCGTTGCAGAACCACTATAAATCCTTGGTGTTTGGTTTGATGTTTCTTTTCCTTATCTCTTTATATTCATTATTCTTTATTAGCATATACTTGTGATTATTAGTTTAGTTGCACTATCCCTTGTTCATATTGTGTATAAGAAGATTTCACATAATTACTCAAGCCTATGTTTTTGAAAAGGATTTTTGAAAACCCTCTTTTAACAAGTATTTAAGAAACTATTCAACCCCCTTCTAGTTCCTACAATTGGTTATAGAGCGTGGTTGCTCAAGTTTTTTTTAAATATATTGTATTTTAAAACTTGAATCGATCTATGGATTACAACAAGTACTAAGAAGGGCAATCTATGCAAAGACCATCTCTTTTTGAAACCGATAGTTTTATTTATTGGAAAAATAGATTTGAGACTTATGTGAAATCAAAAGATTTAAATCTTTGGCATGTTATTACCAATGGCGACTTTTTGCCTTATCAATATAATGAAGTTTCCAAAAAGAAAGAGTTAGTAACTTTTGAAAATTATAACGATGACACTAAAAATAAATTTTCCAAAAATAATGAGGCTAAAATAGTGATTTATAATGCTTTACCTAAGAAAGAGTATGAAAGGATTTTCATGTGTAAAACCGCTAAAGATATTTGGAATACTCTTTTAGTAACCCATCAAGGTAATAGCCAAGTCAAAGAAAGTAAAATCGATCTTCTTGTTCAACAATATGAACAGTTTATCATCTTAGAAGATGAAACAATTGATAGTGCTTTTGCTAGATTTAATACATTATTACTAGTCTAAGATCTCTTGATGAAGGTTTTTCTAGCAAGAACAATGTTAGGAAGTTTCTTAGGGCATTACATCCAAAGTGGAGAGCTAAAGTCACGGCAATTGAAGAATCAAAGGACCTTACTACGTTATCACTTGATAAACTTAATGGCAATCTAAAAGTTCATGAAATGATAATTTTGAAGGACAGAGAAATGGTGAAAACCAAGAGTGAAAGAAAGTCTATAGCACTTAAAGCCAAGAAGGTGCAAAGTGACCATGATAGCTCTTCCTCGTAAAGCGATGATGAGGAATATGCTATGGCGGTTAGAGACTTCAAGAAGTTCTTCAAAAGGCGAGGTCAACATGTTAGACAACCTAACAAAGACAAGAAGGAAATTTCCAAAAATCGATTTTTCAAGAATGACAATGGTGATAAGAAATGTTTTAGATGCGGTGATCCAAACCACTTCATCGGTGATTGTCCCAAGCTATCTCGCGACAAGAATCTGGTGGTTCATAGAGCGATAACGGTGAAGATTGTGACGACAACGCTAAAGATGAGAAATGTCTCCTGGCTCATTCTTCTAAGGATATATGCTTGGGAATAGATTTGGAGCCCGGCGAGTGGATTAAGGATAATGGTTGTTATAAACACATGACTGGTAATCGAAGTTTGTTCTCTACCTACAAAGCATATAATGGAGGTAACGTCACTTTCTCTAGTAAGCTACATGGTAACATCATTGGAAAAGGTGGTTTTCACGATGGTTTGATAGTGCTTTCTCTAGATTTAATACCATTATTACTAGTCTAAGATCTCTTGATGAAGGTTTTTCTAGCAAGAACAATGTTAGGAAGTTTCTTAGGGCATTACATCCAAAGTGAAGAGCTAAAGTCACGGCAATTGAAGAATCAAAGGACCTTACTACGTTATCACTTGATGAACTTATTGGCAATCTAAAAGTTCATGAAATGATAATTTTGAAGGACACGGAAATGGTGAAAACCAAGAGTGAAAGAAAGTCTATAGCACTTAAAGCCAATAAGGTGCAAAGTGACCATGATAACTCTTCCTCGGAAGGCGATGATGAGAAATATGCTATGGCGGTTAAAGACTTCAAGAAGTTCTTCAAAAGGTGAGGTCAAAATGTTAGACAACCTAACAACAACAAGAAGGCATTTTCCAAAAACCGATTTGTCAAGAATGACAATGGTGATAGGAAATGTTTTAGATGCGGTGATCCAAACCACTTCATCGATGATTGTCCCAAGCCGTCTCACGGCAAGAATCACACGGCTTTCGTTGGTGGTTCATGGAGCGATAGCGGTGAAGATTGTGACGACAACGCTAAAGACGAGAAATGTCTCATGGCTCATTCTTCTAAAGAGATATGCTTGGGAATAGATTTGGAGCCCGACGAGTGGATTAAGGATAATGGTTGTTCTAAACACATGACGGGTAACCCAATTTTGTTCTCTACATACAAAGCGTATAATTGAGGTAACGTCACTTTCGCTAGTAAGCTACGTGGTAACATCATTGGCAAATGTACGGTTTCTCTTGACTCTATGACCATCGAAAATGTGGAACATGTAGATAATCTAGGGTTTAATCTTCTTAGTACATGTCAAATTTGTGACAATAAGTGTAAGGTCATCTTTTCAGAAAATGATAGTGAAATCATAAAAGATGGAAATGTCATTGGAAAAGGTGTTAGAAAGCATGGGCTTCACGTCATGAAGGTCAATAGGAAGTCAAAAGACAACTTATGTCTGGCGACTTTAGATGATAGTTCTAATCTTTGGAATAGGAGATTAGGTCACGCTAATATGCGTTTAATTCAATCTTTAGTCTTTGAGGAGTTGGTAAGACATCTCCCCAAGATTAAGTTTGATAGTCACTTTTATGATGCTTGCAAAGTTGGGAAGCAATTTCACTCAAGTCACAAGGCCAAGAATTTGGTATCGACCTCTCGGTGCTTAGAGCTCCTACATATGGATCTCTTTGGACCTTCCACCATACGGAGTTATGGAGATAACCTTTATACCCTAGTTATAGTTGATGACTATTCTAGATTCACTTGGACTAGATTTTTGGCTTCTCAGAATGAAGCTTTCGATCATTTCGAAACCTTTAGTCGAAGGATCCAAAATCAACTAGGATGTTCAATTGTCTCTATTAGGACGGATCATGGTATGGAATTTGATAATAAAGTGCAATTTGGTGCCTTTTGTGAAGCTCATGGTATTACCCATAACTTCTCGGCTCCTCGCACTCCACAATCAAATGGGGTAGTTGAAAGGAAGAATAGGACTATCCAAGAGATGAGTAGGACCATGTTAAACGAGCAATCTTTGCCTAAAAATTTTTGGTGCAATGCCGTGGATACATCAACCTATATTCTCAACCGAATTCTTATTCGACCTTTTCTAGGAATGAACCCTTATGAGATTATTAAAGGTAAGAAGACCTCATTAGAATACTTTAAGGTTTTTGGAAGCAAGTGCTTCATTCACAACACCAAAGATTACCTTACTAAGTTCGACCCAAAGTCGTACGAAGGTATGTTTCTAGGTCATTCTCAAACTAGTAAAGCCTACATAGCCCTCAATAGAACCTCGGGTGTAATCGAATAATCACTCAACGTGACATTTGATGAAACCCCTCCTTCATCTAAGAAACCACCTTTGGTAGAGGATGACTTATATAAATTAGACATAGTTAAAGCCAAAGAGGTTAGAAAATTAAGTGTTGAAGACCTTAATGTTGAAAAGGGAATAAATATTAGGGAGTCTAAGGATCGTGCTCTCGATAACGTCATAGGGACTTAAATCAAAGGACCCTAAGATCTCAAGTCCAAGATCAAAGTAACTTCTTTTGTTTTGTCTCCATGATCGAACCAAAGAATGTTAAAGAATCTTTGACGGATGAAAGTTGGGTCATCGCTATGCAAGAAGAATTAAATCAATTCATTGCTAATGACATTTGTGTGACAACCACGGTTTTGAGGTTCGTCACTTAGTTTTATTTTGTCCATATTTCGTGGAATTACGTGTCTTTATGTGTTTATGAGTTATGTGGTGTGAATAAAGTGTGGTTTGGACATCGTTTTTAGGTACGGGGTACCATGTGAGTGAAACGATGTGTGATGTTTTCATGTTCATGAGATCACATAGTAG
The DNA here is from genome assembly GCA_025667525.1 of Glebionis coronaria. Taxonomy (NCBI): domain Eukaryota; kingdom Viridiplantae; phylum Streptophyta; class Magnoliopsida; order Asterales; family Asteraceae; genus Glebionis; species Glebionis coronaria. Next base: position 552,063,533 of record CM046880.1, read on the forward strand.
TGACTATGAAATATGATGGTGTTATTTAGTGGTTTTACGTATACGTATATGTATTATAGAAAATCGTATTTTTACGATTTAGGGTTGTGCATTTAGGGGTCTCGGATGAGCTATTTAGTCACGGGAATAATTTACGGGATGGTTTTAAGTCATTTAGGACTTACTTATATAGTTTATTTCATATTCTAAGAGTTTTTATAAAACTGTATATTTTTACGTCTTTTACGGTATACGCGTAAATTTGACTAGTTTTACGGTTTTGAGGTTTTGGAGGTTTTTGGAGCTGAAATAAATTAAGGTAAATTAAGGTAATATTATTAATACATTAATTAATAATAAAAAGAAAATAAAAATAAAAAAATAATAAAGGGGTCGGTTTGGACGATGCAAGGAAGAAAGAAAAAAGAGGAAGTTGTTAAAAGCCCAAATTAAGCCCAATTGTGAAAGCCTTTTTATTAAATCCTTTAAAAACCAATCATAATATCAAAAAGATAAGTTCTTTTTCTCTCCTACACCCTTTTTGGCCGAAATATTATGAGCCCTAATTTAGGGATTCATCAAAAATAATTTTCTTGAAGATTTGAGGTAAAAATCTTGATTTAATTCTTATAGTTTTCATGTTTTATATCATTAAGGCTTCAAGTATTATCTAATCAATTTATATTATGGATTAGGGTTCTTAATAGATCTTTAATTAGGGGTTTTATAACAATTAACATGATTAGGATAATGATTGGTGATAATTAGTAATGTTAATTAGGGTTTAATCATGTTTAATTTCGTTTTTAAAAACCGGCCAGAATTTTTGGTCAATTGTTTTGATCATATCTAGAGTTCTACAAACTTTTAATTTTCGAATCTTATGTCCCTGAAAAGGTAATTGAATTATCTATCATATTCAAGAAACGAGAGCTAAATTGGAGGTCAGGAAGTGTGTGAAAAACAGGTTACATCAGTCGGGTGTCAAAACAGTTTTTGGACCAGCATGTTTTCATTTTATGTTTTGAATTGTTTGGGGTACTTAGGTTTATAATTGGAGATTCAAATGAACATGAGACTTAGATTATATATTAAATAAAATATCTGGATAAGGGATAAGCAAATGGGATAGGTTAAAACCCTCTGATCATAACAAACTTTTCATATGTTCAAAATCAGTAAATTCTGGATAGGTAAAAGTATATATATATATATATACATATATATATATATATATATATACATATATATATATATATACATATATATATATATATATATACATATATATATATATATATATATATATATATATATATATATATATATATATATATATATATATATATATATATATATATATATATATATATATATATATATATATATATATATATATATATATATATATATATATATATATATATATATATATATATATATATATATATATATATATATATATATATATATATATATATATATATATATGAAGGCCTTAACAGTAGCTTTAAGGTTGGGCCAAAGGGGAGAATTATCTAACACATGTAAGGGCATAGGGTTTATTTTACAGGACATGTTATTTTTGTTAAGGGGTGTTCAACCAATAGTTTGAAGTATGAAAAACGGGACTGTTTTGGGTTAAATGTTAATGGGACGAGTTATGAACTAAACTAAGTTAAGGGATTTATATAGGGGTGTAATGAGATTCATATAGCATATAAATGGGGTTAAGTTCTAGGTTAAGGTTAGATATCCATCATATATTGATGAGCCATTTTGGTATGTGGTTCATGTCTTGATTGTATACGTTTGTGTGTTTAGATTAGTGCTAGAGCGCGGGTACTTGGAGAATCTTGTTCAGGTGAGTTTCATAGTCCCATGTCTTTTTATGATTTGATTTCCATATGGGATGGAAGAGACACTGTATGGTTTTATAAAGAATGCTATGAATGTTTTTATGGTTTGTGATGGACTTGTGTGTACACTTATGTGATTAACTTCTATGTGATTCTTGTTTGTGTTTATGATTTGGATCGGGGGACACGTACCGTCTCAGTTATTGTGGTTTGACTTGGTACCAAGGGGATGTTGACAAGACGGGGCCTTGGGATTGGTTCATAGGTGTATGGGCGCCTATGGGACCATGGTTATTGGTAAGGCTTGGATCTTTGGATTTGTGGTGATTGGTTAATCTTGAATGCTAGTTGTTAATACATAATTGTAACACATTGTCCATATGTTCTTTTGTTAATGGTTGTTATTCACACTTATAACTGATTTAGCGTTGGAGTCTAAACCTATGACTCTCACCAACATTATGTTGACATGTTTTAGTGTCTCTTTTAGGTGAGAATATGGTTAAGCGTGAGAATAGGAGTGGCTAGCTGGAAGGTTTAAGATTGCATTTGGAGGAACCCCCTTTCCTCTTAGTCTTTATTTATGTTTGAATAAGTGATACTTTGTAGACACCTATATGTTTGTTATTTGTTAATTGTATGTCTTTGGTAAGAGGTAGACCTATTACCTACTTACCGAGACGCCTGCATTGTTTGAGATATCTTCATGACATTGTGTCACCATTTATGATATTTCCATTTCATTTAGTTATTTCTATAGACACGCTATTGTTGTGATGATATACATACGTCGCGCCCCATATTCCGCCATGGTGGGGTGTGACAGAATGGTATCAGAGACAATGGTTATAGAGTATTAGGTTGTCTAGCCTAGTCTATAGCTTAAGGATCCCTGCATATAGGCGTCATAGGATTACGTGTGGTCTTGATTGTATTATCCTAAATTTTATTTTTTGTGAATTCTGACTAGTATGAATTGAACTGTAGTTGCTCATACTTAGTCACCTGTTAATTTCTGTTTTACTTTTGATATATAAATTACTTTCACCATAGTAAGTTATTTGGTGTACCTAATGTATAGTATTTTCTTTTGATGTTTAAGTCATGTTCCCTAAGAATCATGTGGTGATTCGAGTTACTAGGAGTAGGTGGATAGGAAAGATTTTAAGTTGTTTCTACTCTTATGGGCGACATGACTTATAACTGATTATGATGTTGTGTTGGAGTTTGTCTATGCTGTTTTAGCTAGATTATGGATTTATGTATTCCAAGAGTTTGACTATATTATTTTAATAGATAGAGTTTTGGACCTTATTGTTTATGTGGTTATGAGCTTATGTGAGTAGATGGATTTATGTGTTATATGTTGTATTGATTCTTATAAGTGTCATCATAGGAGAGAGTGCATTAAGGAAAGGGTAATTGTATAAGTATGGTGGCCAAAATAGTTATACAAGTACCACAACTTCAATGGGTTCTTAAGTATGATTGCATGAAAGAGGGTTAGTACATGTTTGTATATGATGACATGTGGATTTTTGGGTATATGTATAATATATGGGTTTATGTAACGGCTATCTACCATATGGCTATTTTTTAGTGTGTTATATGTTTTGGGTTATACTCATGTTGTGTGATTATGGGGTCACACGATATGGACTGGTTTTAGTGATGGGTTTATGCCTTATTGTAAGATGGTGATTACTCGTATGGAAAAACGAGTGTATGACGCGATTGATTGATCTGACATGTATGGTAACGAGTGTTGGGTCTACTAGATGTAGATCTTGCAGCCTGTCAGGACCGGTGAATGACTTCTGTAATCACAAGTCAAATCACAAAGAGACTCTATACACAATATGAATGTAGAATATAAATATAATCAAGAGGAACAGAATAACTATAAAGACTCGATCCTTTCTAAGGATTTCTAATATTGATAATGACTAGAACTACGTTTTGTGAAGGTGTGTCTAACCCTTCTGCCTAAGGTTCCTTTTATACTGCAACTTTTTCTTCACACTTCCTAGCACCAGTAGCAGTATGTTCATTCGACTTGGAACTTGTAGGTCTTGACTCTTCACTTGAACCATTAGATGCAGAGTCACCGGCTTTGTCACTGAAAGTACATGAGACAAAGTCATTAGTATTAGTAGAACTTGTTGGGGACTCAAGCATCTGTGATCCATCCGAGTCATTATGCCATGAGGTGGGCATAAAAGTTCCAGTAAGAGGAGGAGGGACAGCATGCATTTCTGCTGCTGGTTTAAACCTATTGTAACTAGGTTTGCCCTCATCCTCTTTGTCGGCATCAAAGACACTTGAGAAAGATAAATCAAATACATCTTCAGAATCAATATATTTTTCAAATCCTAAGCCTCTTTTAGTTCTGCCAGACATGCTACTATCAATTAATTTTGAAAGATTTTTAGGTGCCTTTTGCCATTTGTCAAATCTCAACATTGTAGCATCTAATTTAGCTTGCATCTCCTCTTTTTCTTTGATACTAGCATCTCTTTCAGTTTCTGTATATTTAAGCATATTTGTAGTGTTTTCTAAATCAATGCTTAGTATCCTGATTTTATCCTCATATGCACGTTGTATATCTTGTAACCACTTCTTTTGTTGTTCCAATGTGTTTAATGAAGCCTTATAGGCTTGTACCTCTAAAAAATACTTATCATTTTGATCATTTACTTCATTAAATTGGGACAACAATTCTGTGTATTTATCATGACAACCAAGAGGACAATGTTGTACCTGAGGTGAGATGCCCATAAGAGCAAACTCGTCTGCTTCTTCTGCATCAGAGAGATTCCCAACAATCATTGCTAATACGTCAGTCGAGGATTCAGCTGATTCCAGAGTAGAAGCCTGATGATCATTCCAGTTGACCATAGAGTCAACAGATACCAATGCCTTCCTGTCATCTTTAACCTCCTGAACCTTGAAAGCGGAGTACCTGCTCTTCTCCTGATCATTCTTGCTAGGGCACTCCCTTGCAAAGTGACCCTGTTGCTGGCAGTTATAGCATCGTACCTTGCTTCTATCGAACCTTGTTGGCTCTCGAGGGTTGTAATTAAATTTCCTTCCTGCTTTCTTCTCAAACTTGTGAACCCTAAGAGTAAGCATGGCCATCTGCCATTTAAGATCCATCTCATCCAGGTCAAGTTTATCGACCTGTTTGAAGTCATCAAAAGCAAGTTGTTGTTCAGCATTAACATCAGCCACAAATGAATGAAGAATAGCTTCTACCATACTACCAGACTTGGCAGCAGGATCAGGAGCAGAAGTATGCTGAATAGTATGCTGGGGGGAGACAGTATTGCTTGGGCTACTTGCATATGACATGGGACTAGATGCCATAGAGCTCACAAAGGCTGAATTAGCAGGGGTGGGAAAAGAGTCACTAGGATATCCTCTCACATGAGGTTCGAATGTTCTGAGCCTATGAAACAGATCATTAAAGGTGAGATAGTCAAGCCCACCTTTGGCTTTGAGAGAGATCACCACCTGGTTCCATGAGTAGGGTAAGGCTTTAAGAAACCTTGCATAAATGTCACCATCATCAGGTTTTGACCGAAGTTGATTCAATTGGCTCAAGATCTTCTGGAACCTATCATACCCTTGATTTAGACCTTCAGTTTCTGAGATTTTGAATTCGGTAAATTCATCTCTCAGCATGGACCTTCGCATTTTCTTTGACTCCTCATTCCCGCCGAACCTTGCTTTTATGCCATTCCAGATCTCTCTGGCATCATCCAAATGGTAGAAGTTACCCATGTGATCTTCAGGAAGAGATTGAAGCAAAATTGTTTTTGCTTTTACCTCCTTCTGAATAGCGATGATTTCCTCATGAGATTTAGGGTCAAGAAGAGTAATATTACCGTTCTTGTCTCGTCCAGTAAGCTTCCTGTTGTTTCCATTCAGAATGATCTTCCAAAGATCTTGATCAGTGTTGGTGATCCACCATTCCATCTTCATTGCCCAGTTATCATATTCACCCTTCTTCAGAAGAGGGAATTTTCCATTCGTGTTGGAGACCGTAGCCAGGATCTGCTGAGGTTGCACAATTTTTGGAGTGTTTTCTTCTCCTGTTTGAGTAGAAGTTGAGGCAGACATGATAAACAGATTGGGAGTAATAAGAGAACTTGATTCTTCTTGTATAGAGACGCTTCCAGGCTCTGATACCACTTGTTGGGTCTACTAGATGTAGATCTTGCAGCCTGTCAGGACCGGTGAATGACTTCTGTAATCACAAGTCAAATCACAAAGAGACTCTATACACAATATGAATGTAGAATATAAATATAATCAAGAGGAACAGAATAACTATAAAGACTCGATCCTTTCTAAGGATTTCTAATATTGATAATGACTAGAACTACGTTTTGTGAAGGTGTGTCTAACCCTTCTGCCTAAGGTTCCTTTTATACTGCAAGGAAACCCTAATACATCATTAAAGAAAACGTGTAAAACTGATATGCATACCCTTTCCTAACATATCTCATGCATATCCTAACAGAATATTAAGTAAATAATAAAGTTTGACTTCGACTAGGACCAGGAGCAGGACTTACTCCTACTACGACTAGGACCAGGAGGAACTACATACCTCCTAGTCTACCTATTACATATAACTATTACAATGGTCCTAACAACGAGTATGTTTTGGGTGATTTAATTGGCATATATATGCGGATGTATATATACTAGTATGTGTTAAGTTATGATATATGGTCGTTCAATAGTTATTATAACTTGAACGTACCTTGTGTTTGCTCGTGTTTTATGGTGCTGGAGTTTGATGGAGTTCCAACGACGTTTTGAGTCTTTTGATGTGTGTCTACATATGGGTATGTATTTTAATTAATGAGAACTACTAAATTTTCTTGCAAGTAAGTCTGGCTAATTATAGGAAAACGATTTTGAAAATAATGTGTAAGTGTATGGTATGATATCGTGCATTATATATCTTTTATATAAGTTTGTGGTAGTAAGTTATAAAAAAATTGTCTTGAAAATAATTGGATTAGTTTTCTAGGTAACATTTGATAATACATTTTAAAGGGTGAAGAAATTTTACAATGATTTTCTTAAGTGGAGTTGAAATTTTAGAAGTATTTAACTAGACGGAAAGAGTAAAAAGGGAGATTTTATTATAGTAATGATAATAATAACACCACACCTTGTAAACTTGTAATAGTTTAGCTATAACCAGCCTAAATGGATTATATAAAATAATAATAATAATAATATAGATTAAAATGAAAGAAAAAAAACACTATATTTTATAAACATGTATTGGTTTCATAGTAACAAGCAAAATAAGTTTAATATGGGTAAACAAGATAATGGTTAGAATAAGATTGTAGTATACCAACTAGTTGATATCCTTGATAAATTAACGAAGATAAAAGATGAGTTTATGGTTAAAAATGAGTATGATTGATTTTAGTAGTATTGAAGTTTGGTTCTTATGAGAAGTAACTAATTGGGACAAAAGTTTAAAATTTTCTAAGGTATCGAAATTTGGTAATACTAATCATGACGAGTCTAATTTTTCATTGTTGGCACACTCCATTGATATTTCGGATTACATTGTTTTGTTTTCAGTTGTTTTCGCTAGGCTTCGTTTTACCCTATATTTTATTTTGGGACACGATTGTTTGGAATTCTTTTGGTACACGTCATGATTTAGTTATGCGGTTCTGGAAACGTTAGGATGAGAGGATAGAGTTGGGTAGTATTACTTATGGTTAGATATTAGAATGGAGAGATGTGTTTTGGTTTAAAGGTTGTGTTGAAGGAATGATTAAGATTTATGGAGTTTTGAAACTTAGATTGGTTACGGAAATAAGGGAGTAAGTAAAGTTAGTTGACTGGTCATGGGAACGAGATTGATGAAAGTACTAGCAGATGTGAGGGTAGAGTAGAAAGTTTCTACCAATGGAAAGATTGGGCAAATAACACGCAAGGAAATTGGTATAGTTATGGAGGCAAGGTAGTAGTAGAGACGTGAAGAAAAACATGGATGTGAAAGAATGATTGGTAAGAAGCTGATTGATGGTGAAGTATAACAAGTAAGGAAGAGTGAGCCATTGAGGGGTTGAAGTACCTTTAGAAATATTGTGGTAGATGGGTTGAAGTTAGAGGCTACTGGGTAGTGTGAAGTTCCTAGGTAAAATCATACAAACGAGAAGGAGTGCGTGAAGAGCTACATCGTGAATCAAATAAATGAAAGGACTACGTGCCGCCTGCTAGAAGGAAGCAAGAGATTTCGAAGGAGTCACAGAAGTTGCAAGGAATGGAAAGGTGACAAGCACTGTGATGGGAATCTCCGTATGGTTAGTGACGAAGAAGGACAGATCGAGTACCGGAGTGGAGTTACAAAGAGCTGAACTAGTGGATCGTGATGAATTGAATACATAACATGGGAGATTAAGAAATCGTGGAGGTAACAAGGGGATTCGAGTGACTACGCGGATAGAATTTTTGTGGAAATCAATATCGAGGGATGAGTAGTGAAGCTGAGCTGAATAAGTTCATGGAGAAGTGATTAGAGAGTCGGTTTTGTGAAGGTGTTATGAAAGATCTTTGGAAGAGACCGTTATACATTATCCAATGCACTAGCGATTTCCATAGAATTGATGAATGAAGTATGGAATTTCTGTTGGACGAGATAGTGTAGGAATTAGGGAGAACCATGGTAGGAGAGAACCAAGTATTCCTAGAAGATGATGATTGAAAGTACATCATGTTGGGTGCAAGATCAAAATAGAAGTATGAGATTTGAATAATTTAAAATATGGCTTAAAAATGGAAATTAATATAGGTATAAGATGAGAGTGTAATCCGCATGGGATCAGATAAAACTCTAGTGTGTCCCTATTAGGAGGGGGTAGGAGAAATTATTGTGAGGAAAAACAAGTAAAGCTACTCGGAAATTTTTTTGAGGTATAGATGACTTGAAAGACGGGAAGCATAACATCGTGTTGTATGTCATGAACTGAGGAAGAAGAAGGAAGCGTGGATAGATGCGAATCATGAATGATATAGGCCGAGATAGGAACTGAAGGTAAAACTTTGGTATAGCCTAATGAGTAGACTAAGGCACTAAGCATGCTAATATTGTTGTAGTGTGGAAAGGAAATGGTATTGACCTATACTGTTTGATTGGAAGGCTTAGTATCAACAATCGAATGGTTGAGGAGTTATAGATGTGATGTGTCATAAGAGACAAAGGGCTTGGTCTAACTGAGACAAGATGAGGAGCACTATGACCTTGAAGGTAAGACATTGTGTAGGTATAAAGGAAGTGTTGAGTATCAGGGAAAAAAAAATCTTTCATGGAGAAAAGTGAGAAACAAGTGTATAGGTGCTACTAATGATCAATCCATATTTTATAGAAGTAGTTGTAGCATGGGTTTGGATGGAAGTTGATAGACTAATTGAGATAACCATCCTTTTGGTGATGTGTATAGATCATAAGTTGATTTGGATTGGAAGAGCCTCGTTGTGATAAACTAATCAATATGTGAAATATCGTCATAGGTCACTTGTGTAAGGAAATTGGAATTTTTACGTAGTTTGCAGTATGGACTAAAGGGAGTTGATGAAAATGATTGGATATGAGTATATCCAGCTAATTAGAAAATGATAGACGAAGTGGGAAATTGATACAAGTATAGGTGTCATGTTAAGAGCTTGGTGAATGATTTAGAGGGATGTAGGAAACTCGTTAGCGATGTCTGAGTTTTCATATAATGATAGTTATCATACTAGAAGTCGATGAATGCCATTTGAGGCACTATATCGAAGGATAGGGTGATTTGTCCTTATGGTGGACTAAAATTCGTGAGAGAGACTACTAATGTGGAAATGGTGTTTGTGGAAAGGACGAGAGTAACAAGAGATGATATGTTGAAAAAGAGGAAATCAATAGAGTTTAGTGACAAAGTTATGTAGGAAGTTTCACCCATAGTAACGGGTGGTATGTTTTGGAAACATCAATGCGTCTGCCTGTAAAACCTTTCATAGGCCTAAGCACACAAGGGAGCCCTTTCTCTTGAGTGACCAAAAGTTTGAGAAACATGGTAAACTTGTTCACCTAGACCCGTAGGGTCCTTATAGCTAGGGTCTCAAGGCGAGAATGGTTAAAGTATGTCTTAACCATTGTTGACGATTACTCAAAGGCAGTTTGGGTGTATCTTTTAAAATCTAAAGATGAAGTTTTTAGTGTCTTTGTAAGTTCTATTATTCTGATTCTTAATCAGCTTGATGTTAAAATTAAAGTTGTTAGGTCTAACAATGGGACTGAATTTATAAACAAGAAAATGTTTATTCTATATTTTGACATGGTTATAACTCAACAAACTTCTTGCACCCACACACCTCAGCAAAACGGCATTGCTGAAAGGAAACATAGACACCTACTAAATGTAGCAAGGAGTCTTATGTTTCAAGAGGATCATAATTTCTGGTCTAATTGTGTGCTAACCGTTGTCTATTTGATTATTAGGCTTCCTTCCTAAGACTTAAAAGGTAGGTCCCCATATGAATTAATGTACAACAAAAAACCTATTCTCTCTCACTTAAGATGTTTCAGATGCGAACTGACGCGAAAAGACCTGGACCAAATCGAAATCCAATTTGGAAAAACCCGAACCAAATAATCGGTTCGGTTTTTGTCAATTTGGTTCAGCTCGGGTTGTTAGTGCGGTTTTTAATAGGTTTTGCTCAGCCTAAACAAAATAATTAACTTGGCTTTCTAGAAATGGTTAAATGTTTGTTGAGTTGGTGATTAGTTGTTGCCTTAATTGTGATTGTATAAACACTACATTTGAACTTGATGGATTAATATATCAATGTGTCAAAATCCGACATGCATGAGGTATGACTAGCTAGGGTTGTGTTTCATAGAGTCTCTGGACATCCATGAATCTTTGCTATGTACTGCTTGTTCTTGTAAAAAATACAAATGATTCTTTTGGAATGCACTGAAATATTATGTCGACCTTATAATATACCCGTGCGACCAAAATTAAACCCTACATAGATGATAACATGTTAAAATAAAGAACCTAATCAGACATCCTATCTAACTTTCAGGGACTTACTATGGTATTTATATTTGAGTTTCAGTCCTTTTGATATGCTTTGGATTGACTCTAGAAGCTCAAAGACTAATAGTGACAACTTTTCCAAAGACATATGCGTTTCCATAAACAAACCTTCGGTGTGCTTGAAAATAACCTTAATCTATCTGAAAACATCAAATGGGTCTGCATGTAAAACCTATCATAGGCCTAAGCACACAAGGGAGCCCTTTCCCTTAAGTGACTAAAAGTTTGAGAAACTTGGTAAACTTGTTCACCTAGACCCGTAGGGTCCTTATAGCTAGGGTCTCAAGGAGAGAATGGTTAAAGTATGTCTTAACCATTGTTGATGATTACTCCTAGACAGTTTGGGTGTATCTTTTAAAATCTAAAGATGAAGTTTTTGATGTCTTTGTAAGTTATACTAATATGATTCTTAATCAGTTTGATGATAAAATTAAAGTTGTTAGGTCTAATAATGGGACTGAATTTATAAACAAGAAAATGTTTAATCTATATTCTGACATGGGTATAACTCAACAAACTTCTTGCACCCACACAACTCAGCAAAATGGCATTGCTGAAAGGAAACATAGACACCTGCTAAATGTAGCAAGGAGTCTTATGTTTCAAGGGGGCTCATAATTTCTGGTCTAGTTGTGTGCTAACCGTTGACTATTTGATTATTAGGCTTCCTTCCTAAGTCTTAAAAGTTAGGCCCCCATATGAATTAATGTACAACAAAAAAACATATTCTCTCTCACTTAAGATGTTTCAGAACCAAATTGACACGAAAAGACATGGACCAAATCGAAATCCAATTTAGAAAAACCCGAACCGAAACCTAAACCGAATTAAACTGAGTAAAACCAAAAACCGAACTGAAAATAAACTGGTATGGTTTTGGTCAGTTTGGTTTGGCTCGATTTGTTAGTGCAATTTTGAATTGGTTTTGCTTAGCCTAAACAGTCTAATTAACTTGGCTTGCTAGAAATGGTTAAATGTTGTTAAGTTGGTGATTAGTTGTTTCCTTAATTGTGATTGAATAAACACTACGTTTTAACTTGATGGATTAATATATCCATGGGTCAAAATCCGACATGCAGGAGGTATGACTAGCCAGGGTTGTCTCTCGTAAGTCTATAGACATCCATGAATCTTTGCTACGTGCTGTTTGCTCTTGTAAAAACATATAAATGATTCTTTTGGAATGCACCAAAATATTATGTCGACCTTATAACATACACCTGCGACCAAAATTAAACCCTACATAGATGATAACATGTTAAAATAAGGGTGATTATCCTATCTAACTTTCAGGGACTTACTGTGGTATTTATATTTGAGTTTCAGTCCCTTTAATATGCTTTGGATTGACTCTAGAAGCTCAAGGACTAATAGTGACAACTTTGCCAAAGACATATGCCGTTTCCATAAACAAATCTTTGGTGTGCTCGAAAATAACCTTAATCTATCTGAAAACATCAATGCGTCTGCCTATAAAACATGTCATAGGCCTAAGCACACAAGGGAGTCCTTTCCCTTGAGTGACCAAAAGTTTGAGAAACTTGGTAAACTTGTTCACCTAGATCCATAGGGTCCTTATAGCTAGGGTCTCAAGGAGAGAATGATTAAATTATTTCTTAACCATTGCTGACGACTACTCTAAGGTAGTTTGGGTGTATGTTTTAAAATCTAAAGATGAAGTTTTTGATGTCTTTGTAAGTTCTATTAATATGATTCTTAATTAGTTTGATGATAAAATTAAAGTTGTAAGGTCTAACAATGGTACTGAATTAATAAACAAGAAAATGTTTAATCAATATTCTAACATGGGTATAACTCAACAAACTTCTTGCACCCCACATCTCAACAAAATAGCATTGCTGAAAAGAAACATAAACACCTGCTAAATATAGCAAGGAGTCTTATGTTTCAAAGGGGCTTATAATTTCTGGTCTGATTGTGTGTTAACCGTTGTTTATTTGATTGTTAGGCTTCCTTCCTAAGTCTTAAAAGGTAGGCCCCCATATGAATTAATGTACATCAAAAAACCTATTCTCTCTCACATAAGATGTTTCAGAACCAGACTGACGCGAAAAACCTAGACCGAATCGAAATCCATTTTGGAAAAACCCGAACCGAAACCTAAACCGAATTAAACAGAGTAAAACCAAAAACCTAACTGAAAATAATCGGTTCAGTTTTGGTCAGTATGGTTCTGCTCAGTTTGTCAGTACGGTTTTCGATTGGTTTTGCTCGGCCTAAATAGATTAATTAACTTGGCTTGCTAAAAATGGTTAAATGTTTGTTAAGTTGGTGATTAGTTGTTGCCTTAATTGTGATTGAATAAACACTACGTTTGAACTTGATGGATTAATATATCAATGGGTCAAAATCCGACATGCAAGAGGTATGACTAGCCAGGGTTGTGTCTCGTAAAGTCTACGGACATCCATGAATCTTTGATACATGTTGTTTGTTCTTGTAAAAAATACAAATGATTATTTTGGAATGCACTAAAATATTTTGTCGACCTTATAACATACCCGTGCGAGCAAAATTAAACCCTACATAAATGATAACATGTTAATATAAAGGACGTAATCAGGACATCCTATCTAACTTTCAGGTACTTACTGTGGTATTTATATTTGAGTTTTAGTCCCTTTCATATGCTTTGGATTGACTTTGGAAAGCTCAAGGACTAATAGTGACAACTTTGCCAAAGACATATGCCGTTTCCATAAACTATAAGAGACGAAGGGACCGGTCTTGTAAAATGAGAAGGACCATGTTGCAACGGTTGTATTATTGAGTATATAGCTTCTCTGGCACACACACACAACCATATCTGGTTTTTTTCATCTGTGTGTGTTTTCAAGGATACTTTCTCTTTTGTTTAAAATATGTGCCCAGATCTTTGTGTAATACTATTATCAAGTTAGATAAAAGGATCACAACAGTGTAGCTGGGGTGATCTTTTGATTTATGTTCTAGTAGTTAATCTTGATTTATTAAAAGGTTTTAAGATTCTTGTTTATAAGTTCTTTAAAATTGTTGAATCGTGTTTTTCTACATGGTATCAAAGAAAGGTTGCTCTGAAATCATCAATTTTTAGGGTTTCGTAAAATTTAGGGTTTTCGAAGTTGATATCATTTTT